>ML742208.1:0-55509 GCA_009193465.1 Aspergillus avenaceus
AAAAAGTTTACGCAAATAAATGATGATAAAATACAAAAAATAAAATAAAAAAAGAACTGGAAACAAATGGTGTGTGGCTTTAATTCAAACAGCGTGCGTGGCTCATGTGGGTTATTAACCCAAAACAGGCCCGAAAAAAAAGGGAGCTGTGGCTGTTTTCTCGTTGCAATACGAACAACGTGGAGGGATTGAATTGTATTGATTGATAGTAAAAAAAAAAAAAAAAGAGAGAGAAAATTAAAAGTCCAAGATAACTTCACACTTACTCCGCTTCAACCTTTTTTTTTTATCAATCTCCCTCCAGATTCAGTATTGACTTCCCTCTGTAATGCTAGCAGAGATCTCATGGTCTATGCAGATCAAAAAACATTCCGTCTAACACCATGGAATCCCCCTTAACCCAGCAAACTAGACCCGAAACCTTCAAACCCAAGGTTGTGCAACTATACGAGAACTTATTCCACGTCGGTCTACCCCCCCAACTATAGCTCCATTATTTTCAGAATTGACGTCCTTTTGTAGATCTCAGAAGATACAGAAGAACCCTCCGAAGGTTTTTGGAGGGAACTCTTTCTCTTGCCGCCTGATCGCGGCCAGCTCAACTCTATTCTAGACAAGCTCAGCCCTGATGAGACTCTCCACTTGCAGGTAATCCTTTCTATTCATCTTGGGAAGTATAGATATACATATACGTATATATACTAGATATATATCTATACCTAACTTATATTTTCTATATGCTAATTCCAGTTTAGGCCCAAACTCAACAGCTTTTCACTCGTGCCATCCGTGAGGCAGCGTCAGGCACCAGCCCCGCGGACTCCTATGCACTAGAGGTAAGTAGCATCTACGTTATAGACCATGATAATCGGCTTCTAAATCATGACATAGACCTTGACGGTCTTTCTTGCATGCATTTTAAAAAAGAAGTACACCAATCCTAGCTCAGATGTGATCACGGTCCTGGCCGGCCTGGACGATGTTGATCAAGTCATCTCGAATTTTGTTGCCGTCTTAGATGGCATTATTCGCAATGGAAGCAATTGTAATTATGATCACCCTTTGCTATGCGCCCTAAATTAACCCAAACTGACGGTTATCCCAGTTGACTTACGAACTAAAGCCATCAAGGCAGCTATTGCCATGACCAGTGGCGCATACAAAACAAGCCTAGTCTCATACTTCACTCATCGCGATTTATTCCCTTCGCTCATGAAGGTTCGTCCAAAGACACAGACTTGTGCACGCTCTTCCCTTCATTTGACTGCTACCTAACATTATAACACAGTTCGTTCAAGATTCAGATACACCATTGCAAGTGTTCGACCCATTCCTGCTGCTGGGGTTGCTGGCGAACTATAACAAGTTCGAATTCCAAAACCCCTACCAGTTGCGACTCGATGACTTTGTCAACGAGTCCAGCATTCAAAAAATTGTTCAAGGTGTCGGCATTTCCTGTGCCGCCCTGAGAAACGGCTATGTTGCCGTGCAGGACGATGCCCCTGAAGGCTGGACGCTGATCAGCACCCTGATCTACTTCGGCCTTGGGGTTCTTGCACCGACTAAACGGGACAAAGCCAGCCCACCGAATGCAGAAGAGGCCAAGGAGATGTTCGCAGCGCTGTAAGATACAACCTGCCTTTGGTCCGTCAGTATATCGCTAACGCTACCAGGCCGGCTCAGCAAGCAGCGATCCTCCTCGCAACTTACGACTTCACAAGCGCTAACAAGCTATTCGGTTACCATCTGATTTCCCAAGCCCCCGAAAAGGACACGGAAGAATCTCCTTTCGCAAGCTTCCTTTCACTGACCTCCTACCTCCTGCATCACGCCTACCGGTCTCCAAGGGTAGCCCACTACGTCAACCTCAATCTCATCACTCTCCGGATCCTCTCCGAGGACTCCACCCTCTGCAAACACCTCTGCAGCGACGAGCACAAACGAAAGATCCGGCTCTGCAGGCAAAGACAGCCCTACCTCCCCTTAGCAACAGGGGACCGCGTCCTCGCAACCGTCATCTTCGACGTCATGATCGATACGATTTCCCACAACCTCCGCCGACGCCTCGACGTCAACATCTACAGGTACAGTAAATTGTCACCCTCTCTACCTCATCACACTAACCCCACAACCCAGCCACTCGATCGCGATCCTCCTGCGCCTCCTCACCTATCTATCCATGAACAAGATCCGCCTCTCATACCACTGGTCGGAACTCTGGCGCACGCTCCTCTCCCTCATGCGCTTCCTAACAACCTACGTCTCCGACCTCTCCACAAACCCCAACATCACAACCCTAACCACCACCCTCGTAGATCTCGTCGCCTTCTGCGTCTCCGCAGGCGACACATTCCTCCCCGACCCCTCCTCCTACGACGACCTCTTCTACAAACTCGTCGAAACAGGCCCCATCATCACCCGCTTCCGCGACGTCTACGCCCTGAAACCCACCAGTTCCAAACCGACCGATTCTAAAGACGTCCACGTCGCAGCCGTAGAGACTCTCATCTCCGTCTCGACCCATTTCTACACCCTCCTCTTCAACCCAGACCAAGGTGAAGCGGCGAACCCCGATGGCGAGGGCGTCGCACCTATCCCAGCTCACCAGAAGAAGAACCTAGGTCCGCGCGAGGTCCATCGCATCATCAAACAGGGGTATGATACGCTGAGTATCGAGCCTCCAGAAGGGTTGAGCGCTTGGACCAGATGGCGTGAGACGGATGCGAAGACGGAATTGAAGCAGGCTGCGCGGTGTGCGGTTGACGATGCGCGCCAGTTGGTCGTGTAGGTTAATTGTTGGTTCTGGTTTTGGTTTGAAATAGTGCTTGGTATATTTGTGTGAATCGTTATTGGTCGTGCGTTTACTGTACGTGATGGAATGAGATTGGATGCAGAATGCCGAGGACTTCGAAGCCTGTTTGTGTCTCGTGGACAATTGTTTTCTCAAAAGAGCAAACAAAATAAAAAAGACAATGAACCATTTCCATGCTATTCGCCAATTTCATCTAATGTTACAGAGTTGTACCGTAAAATAGCCATAACTCGCGTAAAGAATGAACCCTCATGCTCCTAGAACCAGAAAACTTGCTACCAGCAAGAAAACGAATGAGAAAATGAGAAAATAAGAAAGATAAACGAAAGAGGGAAAGCAGAAGAATAAAAACGAGGGATGCAAAAGTTTCCCATTCTGCAATAACACCATGTTTCTCGAGCTATTAAAGTGACTAGGGCATCGATTTCTTTAGACCAGGCGCGAGGTAGCAGTGCCGGGTGTGGGATTAGACACTCCCCGAGACTTCTCGATATATTCATTGCTAGCAGTCATATATCTGGTAGCAAAGTACTGGCTAGAGTTCTTGCTTAGCCAGATTGTGAACTTCGAGAGCTCCTCCCGCAGTCGATTGGTAGACTGGAGGTCCATGTTGGTTTGCGCAATTAGTTCCGGCATGGTGGCTAGTGGAAATTAGCGATTATTAGGATAATAGCAAAGAAAACATAAAAGCGCCATACCGAAGAGCCGAGTTAAGTGCTCCGCACCATAGATATCCAAGGGGCCCTTGTCGGCAAACTCGCCGGATCCAGACTCCCACTTCTTGCGGAGAACGCGATACTGCTCGCGCTCGAATCTGTAGAGAAGAATCTTATCGAGGGCTTTGTCAAAGTACTCTTTGACACCCATAATTACTTCTTCAAGCACATCCAAGTCGGCGGAGCTTGCGCGCTTGGGTTTCTCTGCTTCAACATAGTCCTTAAGGATCTGGTTGACCGAGCACTTGGCTGGCAAAGCTACGACTTGCTGATTCTTCGTCACATTTTCCCAATCATCGACCAGGAGTGACTTCAGATTATCGGGGATGAATATCCTCACCGACGGTCGTACGTAGAAGTTGTCCTCCTGGAGTCGTTAGTTCAAATTGCAACTCAAGTAGCATTTACGTCATTTCAAGGGAACTCATCAGACGAGAATCGGACGGTGTCATATAAATAGGGGAGCAAATGCAGTGACTTACCTTTTCGATTTCGTTATCTCTGGCTCTCTTGGTGCCCCGTCCAGGAACGGACATCTGGCGTTCTTCGCTTCCCCGGGCGGAGCTGCGATCGGAGCCTCCCCTTTTCTTCGCGGAGGACTTGGTAGTTTTTTGACGAAACGCCGCTTCGGCTTCACGGCGAAGAGTAGTTGCTAGTTCTCTATTCTCCTCTGTAAATTTACGGAGGCGATCCTGTGGGACCCAGTCATCCCACCTAAATACGGGGAAATAAGCCAGGTCAGCCACGCACACCGACTAACACAACAGCAAAAATTGCCTCCCCTTCACACTGATAGGACAGCCGGTGAGACACCAGAGCTCGCCAAAAGTAAGAAATTGAGACATCCTTTGGGATCAACACCGATGGGAGATGGAATCCATAAAATCAAAGGGATCGTAGAAGGTATACGTACGTGTTCTTCCAGCCCTTGTAGTGTACGAGGTACTCGTAGGGGCTCTTGCGGTCATCAGGGTCCACATGTCTGACATCGAGAATCTTCGCTTCATACAGGATCTCATGATGAAAACAGAGCGCTCGCTCATCCTTCTGATAAATAGTTTGACCAGATGGTGCCATCTTGAAGAAGTTTGATGAGTGAAGATTGCTTTAAACGGGCTGCCTGGTTTGAGATACAGAAAGCGGGAGGGGGAAGAAGAAGTCAGGGAGCCTAAAGTCTAGGCACGGAGAGAAGATAGTCAAGAAAAGCGAATAACCCTGATGTGTTTTCACTTGCAGGAGCTGTTGCTCTCCTGAAAGGCACGTGGCATGCAATCAATGGCAGTGAAAAAAAGTAAGGGAAAGATAGTAGTGAAATAGAGTCGGCAGTGCAGTGCCCGTTCCGGACAGACCCTGATACACAGCCAAAGACGGGCAAGCCGTGTGTTATACAAAGGCTGCGGCCTTGTTGTTCCAAACTCTGGCTTTTTGAAGCCCTGAATGCTGGTGTTTGACAACTAACTCCCTGTGAAGTGAGACCGAAAACTCTCAACAGTAGCCGGGTATACAAGCAATCAATTACAAGAATGAGCTCTCAAGAATTAGACAGTAAAGAGATAAGAAGAAACAGAGAAATTAAGAAAGAACAAGGAGAAGTGGAGAGAAATCCGGGGTAAGAAGTTGGTGTTGCGCGTGCAAGGAAAAGTCCAAGAAAGCGGAAGTGGAACTTCTTTACGCGTGCTGAAAAGGGCTAACGGGAAGAGAACCTACTCTCTTCTATCTCTCTCTCTCTTTCTCTTTCTCTCTCTCTCTCTCTCTCGTTCTCTGTCTAATTGCCACAACTCCCTTCTTCCTGGTTCTTTCCACCCCCTCCATTCAAACCCCCTCCCATCAATAAATGTGTTTTCAAGAACAATAGAATATCCCTTTCCCTGCAATCACTTCTCAACTTTTTCAACAACACCCGGTTAGCCCCACCGAAACACTGATCTTATTGGTGTAAACCCTGAAGGCGTGGTAGTCTTTCAAGAAAAAGAATAATCCCCGTCTTTTGTAGGACACTGCAGACTCGAGACTTTTGAAAGGCTCGGAGGGCACTAGTGTTTTACAGTCAAAGAGACATTGTCTTGCTCAGTACCGCGAGTTCGGCTGCATCCTTTATCGGGATTTCGCGATTATGGCTCCGTCAGAAGCATCCATTTTAAGCAATTTTCTGCTATCTCCAGCTTCCTTACCGACAGTAATCTCATTACAGCAATTTACGGAGCTTTTCCCAAAACGTTTGCGCTCTCATCCCCATATCAGAGTTCTTTATAGAGAGTTGCAGCAGCTCCGAGAGCAAGATATGGATCTCGTCAATGGGAATATTGACCGAGAGCTTCACCAAGGAGACAGCCTTAAAGCTGAACTCCGTAAATCTATCTTGAAGAGTGGAGTGGACGGTATGAGCGTCAACGATCAGCGTGAGATGGATATGGATGTCCAGCTGTTCGGCCAAGCGTCCACCTCATCAAAGAATTATCACTCGACATCAAGTCTTCTTTCTGCAATGGAAGCAGCATGCGCTGGTATTGAGCACGAAACTGCCAATGTGGATGGATCTGCGACTACTCTTCTCTCGGAGCTCAATGGCACCGTCGGCGAGCTGAGTGACTTGCGCTACGGTAAAATGCAAGGCCCTGCCACTGCCGAGGACGTCGTGAGTGGATCAATTGAAGGTCTTCAGCATCTTGAAGAGGCTTGCTACGGTAAACCTTCATCGTGAGGCAGTTGAAGCTTTAATATCATCATTCTTTAAGCACTGCAAGACAATGCGACTCTCCTCTGAATGGGGTTCTGCAGGTTACAGGACCCTTTGGCTTCGGAGGTGCACTTTGAATACGCTGCCCTTCTAACGGTGACACCATGAATGTTTTCTAGATTTCGTCTTTGGTTGCGGTCCTTGGGCTGTGCCTTTGACGACATGCCATTTGACCTTTCACCAGAAATGGCACTCTCTCTATCCTCCCCATGCGGCGGGGCTTGCCTCCATTATTGATATCTATCCGAGAAACCACGGTATGTGGGCATGTGAGGACGGTTATGGTGGTGACACGGACTCAAGACGAAATTCACTATGAGGACACAAGAATACTGACTGAAAAATGTTATCTTGATGCTCTCCGGCCACTTCACTCCGATGGCTGTCTCTGCCGGCTCTAATGCAGCATCCAAATGCCAAGTTTATTGATTATGACAATCGTGATACATTTTTTCTGGTCTGAGTGCCAGCGATGAGTCCAGCTTGGTGGATGTTTAGAGGTTTGAAATACATGATTACTATGAGCTTGAAATCTTGATGTCTTTGGAGAGACAATCCAATCTTTCCATCGATTAATATAGATGATCTGCCATGTGTGAATGATTAGTCTAGTCTCGTTTTGTTAATCTAATCAACCTACTCAGTGCATGGACTTGTATGTTTGGGTCAGGTCAATATTCGATATGCATCAATGACCAATGCTTTCACAGATACTACAAACATATCTATACGCCATTCACTCTACCACAACTAGGGCAAGCATGTAAAACACATTTCCGCATAAAAGTATAATTTTATGTTTTCTGTAGTATTAACTGGTCAATTCTCACTAGTAATTCTACAATGATATGGCTAAGGCAAGTATACCGTACACGGAGATAAGATAGAAGTGGGGAACCAAAAACGCGACAAATCCGCGTCTCCCAATTCCATCTCCAACGCATCGCAATCCTACATCTCGATCAACCACAAAACCCCTCCAACCACTAACTCAACTACAAACACACCCTCTCACCACCTCTTGATAAGTACGCGATCACATAAAAAATGCCAACAATCCCGCTCCACCCACGCGTCTCCAATTCCACCCTCCCCAATCCCCTCCCACAACTTCTCCAAACGCCCTCAGGCCTCGCCATCCTCGAACTCCAAGGCACAATCAACGTCCCAACCGACGAAACCACCGACCGCGATGACACCCCAGACCACTCCACGCCCATATTCGAGACCCCAGTCGGCAAACTGATGTTCCCGGACTACTCGCCGCAGACACCGGACGATACGAAATGGATGAAGAGAGTCTACTTGTATGTCGGGCGGTACCAGCGCATGACAGGCGAAGTGAAGAAACTTCCGCAGCCGCTTGCGCTCGTGCAGCGACGGCCTAACGCAGATGACTCTGTCGAGGAGCTGGAGGTCGTGGAGGTGATCAAGTATAAGTTGTTTTTCAAGACGAGGCCGGAGCCTGTGAATGACGTTTGAGTCTGGTTTTCTTTACACCATCTATCTATTTATCTATCGAGACTTCGGTCTGTCGTGGATCCGGGGGGTCTACTGGGTTGCGTTGGGAATGGTGTCACTTGGTTTCTGGCGGGGAAAGAAGGGCCAGTGTCGCTGAGGGAAGTCATGGACATTAGCTTCGATCAAAGGATATGGTGCAATCCGCTACATATCTCGGTTCCGGCGTCTTCAGCTATCCCCGTCAGCACTACGCATGGCTGCAATGACGGCCTTGAAGCTCGGGGTAATCGGCATCCTGACGAAGGCAGGGACATGCGCCCCGAAGGATTCGCCAGGACAATATACCGCGGGTGTTTCCAAACACATGGAAGGTATACCTTCCACTAGAGACCTAAAGTTGATCCAGGGATACACGGCGTGTGAGAATTCCGCGAGAAAAGACTATTACCCGGACAGAATTTCCAGCAACGGAGTTGATTCCGCGCCGACATCCAACACCATTAACAGCATTCACAACATGACCATAACAACACATGAAAACCATAAAAGAACAATATCAATTCAAATCAAAACCAAATCAATAATCCCTTAATAAAAAAAAACCCCCCAAAAAAAAAAAGAAAAAAAAAAAAAAAAAAAAAGAAAAGAAAAGAAAACTACGCAAATCGGTAATCAAAAAAACACCCGACACAAACCGAGCCCATTTATTCTTCCGAAGGTAAGATCGGAACGTACAAAACCCACCTTAAGCTTTGCAAGACGAACCAACCAAAGAAAAGCAAGAGAAAAAAAAAAAAGACAGCTCCAAGTATGCTATACCCATTTACCCCGCATACATACATCCATACAGAGTAGAAACAAACTTATAAATCCAACCCGTGGTTAGCCCCTCCCAAAGTATATAAATATCCTCTCCTCTTGGTTTCTATTGTAAGAATACTATAAACTTGACTTCTACAGCACACATTCATATCTTTATTCCGCTCCAATACCACATCCTATACAGAGTTTATTAAATTAGATACCATGGCTCCTATTGAACGCATTACTCTTTTCAAGATTTCGAGTGAAGAAGACCGGAATCGGTTGCTGGAGCAGTATAAGGTTCTTGCGAAGACTGCAACTAAGGTATATTTACATACATCTATCTACCTGTCTATCTATCTACTAGTGATTAGATATATAGATGGCTTTTTAAATTGTCAATATGAAGAAAATAGTGCTGATACTTGATAGGACGGGAAACCATACATCCTCGATGCCGCGGCCGGACACTCTTTCCCCGATCCTCGGAATAAGGGGTTCACTTTGTCAGTGAAGACCAAGTTCGCTTCGTTGGAGGATATGCAGTACTATGATACCGAGTGTGAGGCGCATAAAGCGTTGAAGACGGTGGCGAAGCCGATGGCTGAGGAGGTGCTGTCGACGTATTTTGAGAGTGTGGTGTGAAGATATCGAGCTGTTCTATTGTATTCATGTATATACGTGCGTTTGCTTTCGTGTATTGATAAGGGACTGGCAATCGTGACCTGAATAATATCTATTATGATATACACTGCATACATTGGGAATTTCTTGATGCTGGTAGAACACCTCCGTCTGGAGAAAATAGAGACCGGTTGCGGTCTAGGGACCGATATAAATGGCCAGCAAAAAAAAAAAAAGGAAAAAAAAAAAAAAAAAAAAAAAAAAAAAAAAAAAAAAACAGGTAACGTGAGGATTTCGCTTCATAAAATGCCTGCTCATGAACTAAATCTCGGCGCCCTGCTCAGGACTCGCGCTGCGTAGAAGGGTGACATGATGATACAGTAAGCATCGTCCCTGCCTGAGAGGGCTGCAAACAAACACTGGAAACCTTCTCTAAAGGAATATACATGAATATCGGAGGTTGGTGCAGAGGGGTGGTTCTAAACCAATAATAGCCAGATTTTATCCGACAAAGAAGAATGTACAAGGATCTTGGAAGCTAACTAAGGGCCCGGCGGAGATCACACATCTTCTGCTTGAGGTTCTCGTGGTTCTCATCGATCTGCAACATGGTTAGATTTCCGACTCACTGTCAGCTTATATGGGGCGACTTACCTCCGCCCATTTCATTTTTGCTTCGACAAGCTCCTTCTCCATCTCCGCCATTTGCTCTACCATGGACCGGTTCTCGTTCTGCACCTCGAGGTTGCGCTTCATGATGCGATCCATCTCCGTTCGCAGCTTCTCCTCAACCTCGGCCGGCTGCTTGTCAACTACAATCTTCAATTCCCTGACTTGCATGCTTAAAGCGTCATTCAAATCAGTCACCTCCTCGTTTTCTACCTTGAGGTGAACCAATTCCGAGGCCAGTTGAACATGCTCTTTGTCGGAGGCCTCCGCTTGCTCTTCTAACAATCGAATGCGGGCGCCCTGTGTCGCGACCGTGTACCTGAGGTTTTCAAGCTCTTGTTCGCGCTCCTTCTCCGATCGGACCTTCTCCTCCCATTCAGCTGTGTACATGCGAATCGTCTCCGGCTCGAGAGGTACAGCGCACGCATCCTGTACCAAGATATCCGCGCGATACACTTCTTTATCGGCAGCTCCGGAGCTGCCAAAGAAGCCAGATTCGAGGATGGAGGAGGCCGAGGGCTGCTTATCGATGTAGACATCGAACAAGCGTTCTTTCAGGAAGGTTGTTAAGGGGGCCATGTCTTTCATACCCAACAGTGTTTCAGAGTTTCGACGCATGATAGCGATGGCGAATTTAAGGATGGTAGTCTCGAGTCCTTCCTCCAAGATAAGGTCGTAAATGCGAAGAACAAGCTGCAAAGGAAAACGATACGCAAAAAGCGTCAGGAACCATTGCGTTGCGTACAACTGTGGGTGTACCCCTCGCCGGCGAAGGTGGCAGTACAGAGCAGGCTCCATGTCCTCGAGCAAGCGCTCGAAAAGATTAAGGCTACGGTGTAGACCGGGCATATCGTGGATAAACATCTCGCGTAAGCCGTATTGATTCATCAACTTGACCAGCAATGTGAACGCTTCAACTTCATCCATCTGGATGTGTTAGTATATGGAAACCTGGGCAAAGCTTTTAGTCACTTACATTGAAAAGTAGTGGCATCGCAATGAAGTTCATGCCCTGAGCATAACCAACAGCCTCGTCATACAGAGCGTATGCTTTGCACAAGCCAAACAACCCTTCTTGGTTGCCCTGCGACACGAAATATCGCGAATAACTAGTACGAGCACCCAAGTCTCGCCGAATAGTTTTCTCTAGCCTTTGTAGTGCTGCAATGTCCTCCTTCTCTTTCTTCTTCCGGGCCGCCTCGCTCACGGCCTGTTCTTTAGCTGGTTTTTCAGGATCTAGCTCATGCAGAGGACTGGGTGATCCATTGGTGGAATGGGTCACTGAGGCAACAGATGAACGAGATGAGTTCGCCGACTCTTTGTCCCCTGCACCGTTAATGGTGCCATTTGGAGTACGTGGCTTCTCCTTATCAGTACCCCGAGCCACCAATTCCCTATAAACTTCTTCAAGTTCGGGGTTTCTGCTGTCAGCCAGGACTTGCCAGATAACTCCTCGAATAGTTTGCGGGATGCCTCTTTTAATAGCAGCATTCAATTCCTCTGAATTCGTACCCTTCAATGCTTGCGGACCACGGTTGACGAGCTGCTGCCAGAGTTCCCAGTCGACAGGCGTCGCTGCATCCGTCGCAGAAGTTGAGAAGCCGGACACGGTTCCTGGGGCAAGATTTGGATTCACCGTAGGCGGGGATGTTGCAGGGATAGCTGCTGAGTCGTTCTCGCCTTCTTCCGGGATGCTAGGGGGTGGACTTCCGGCGGATTGACTGATGCTTCCACGTCCAGACGCGACACTTGCTTCGTCATTCTCCGAAACTACTCCTTCATCTCGCATCCTGAGAAGTTTGAACTGATCCCTTAGACTGTTCCGCCGTGGTTTCCGTGACCCCATACTTGTGCCGTCCAAGTCCTCGGGATTGCTGGAAAGCGTAGATATGGAATTAGTGGTATTACGACGGTTGTTTTGTGGAGGCGATTTTGTTTCTTTGCTTCCCGTTGAACTCCTTGTGAGCCATGCAAATGGACCTGTCAGTTTTCGGGATGGCGGAGCGGGCGGTGCAGCGGGTGCCGGGTTTACGTTCACTGGGGGAATAGAGGCCGACAAACGAGCGCTTTGAGCAGACATTGAGTCTCTAGAAGGCACCGGAGGGGGAGAATTGGAGTTGCGCCCGGGGCTCAACTCGTGGTTCTCGGTGGACTCATCGTCTTTATTGCTACTGGCCAGGTTTACCTCATCTAGAGATGTAGTAGATAACCGGTGAGCTGTTAACAGCGGTGATTTCTGTAATTTTTGCTTGCGAGGCGTTTCCGCTTCCGACCGTGTATCTGAATCGGCATCATCTGTCTCGCCATTTGTCTTATCCTCGTCCTTGGTGGAGGGAAAGGTGGGAGTGTCGGTTAATTGAGGGGTGGTGGCCGAAGCGCTTGGGGAACTGTCCGTTAAGGAGCGTGTGGAGGCACTCTGAGGAATGGAAACGGTAAGGTTTTGTTGAGAATTCGGGGCTTCGAGGGCATCGTCGAAGGTATCCTGGTCAAGAAAGCCCGTCAGCTTTATTATATTAGTGGAGAAATTGGAGAAGTATCTTACTCCTTCGTAATCCCTGCTACTCCGTCTGGACATATTGAACTCGAGCCCCTTGAGATATGTACTTGGAAATCCGGTTTCAATGCTTCAATCGGAACCCTTCAATAACGAGGACTAGCGACTGATATATAAACTACAAAAGGAAATCATGAGAATGGAAGGGCCATGATAAGCAGGGAGAAGGAGGTTGAGATGAGTAAGAATGAGAGAGTGAGAGAGTGAGAGAGAAAATAGTTTGAGTGGAAGCGGTTCGGTTTTAGTTGTTTAGTTGTCGGAGAAGGGGGTTGGATGTGGAATGGGCCCAAAGCCACCAGTGGAATGGACCACTACCTATACTGGGGGGGTAGGGGGGGTTTAAAAAAAAATAAGGGTAATAAGTTAGTAGTTCAAGGTTTAAGACAGGAGAAAGGAAGGAAGGAATTTAGAAGCAGAAGCTAAGGTTAGGTATAGATGACTTTATTTGTCTTTTTCTTTTCTTTTCTTTTTTTTTCTTTTTTGCTTGTATTTTTTTAAAGTATTTTTTATTTTCTTTTTGGTTAATTATGATTTCTACAAATTAGATTTCCCGAACAAAGAAAACACTGTAACCATACACTTTTTTTTTTTCTTTTGATTTTTTTTTTCCCGTATCAATTGAAAGCTTGGCGGGTCTCGGCCTGGTTTAGAAGTTTTGTTTCAAATTCAACTAACTTATGATATTCTTCTAAACATTATGCTTATGCTTATGCCGGATATTTGGAGTTGTACTCTTTTAGCTATTTTTAATGTATATATTTTTAATTTTATTTATATTTCAATTGCTTATAATATATGAAAATTGTATGATCTCATAGTTCTCTATTTTTAATCGGTATCAGGAGAAAAAGGATACATCAAATCAAAACAAATGAATTAACATTCTCTATGGTTACTAGATAGTAAATGTTGGTTACTATTGTTATTGCCTGGAACTCCCCTGAATTTCTTTTTTTCTCACCCCCTCAATTCAACGGAACTAAACACTATTGGTCCCCACAGCAATGATCGGGTCATAGTTCCTCTCACAGCTCAAAGGAAAGGTTAATAAAAAAAACTAAAATGAATACAAGAATTGTCTACTTGCATACTTATATTTCTCATTAGTGTACTGTGATGTTTAGCTACAGGAATTTAAAACAAGGGATATTATGTCGTTCTTTTATCTGCAGAGTGATTGCTCAAAATCCAGCCACCGTCCACGCCGCAGCGGGTCCATCTTCTTCAATTCCGAGATCCAGCTCAAAATATTCTGCTGGTCGCCACTGGACAAGGTGCCCTCGACCTTTGACGCTAATAAGGTGCAGTCGATCAATGCTTGGTAGATGTATTTGCAATCCTCCGCCCCATCCAGCATTTCCTGGATTTCCTCGATTTCTTGGCGAAGATAATTTAACCGTTCCGACTGACTGAGGTTTGGGGCCAACGTCTGACTCGATAGCGCTGGGTCAAAAGTGCACATCAAGTTTTGATGATAGAACCACAATGACTGGTCATATGGGTCACACAACGCACGATGAATAAGTCCCAATTCTGTTGCGCGTCTGTCAGTGATGACAGCCATAATAGAATGTGGATTACAGGGGGATTATACCTTCATCAAGCATTTTCTTTCGCTCATCGTCGGCTGCTGACCGTTCATTTAACCATCGCTGGATAACTTTGGTCCTATAATGCCATGCGGAGAAATTGGACAGATTGGTGCCAATCATCTTCTTTGCATACTCGTATTCTGCCTGAGCCATGCTTTCCCCCTTCTCATCCGACGCAAGCGTCTCTAATGTACTCACAACAAAGTGTCTGTAGCCCCAACCATGAAAGTTTCTGCTATCCTTATTTAGCATTTTCCCCACCAAAGCAAGCTCCTCTTCCCACATCCTACGGGACAGTGGAAGCGGGAGTAGACGTTTGGCTTCATCTAGCAGCCATAGGCGGTAATTCCAAATCCAATAGCACTTTGGAAACTTGATCAAAAGCGGGATCAGGAAGAGTAAGTCATCCTTGATTAGGGTCGCTATTTGGCCTGATGCAGTTTCGCTTGAGCCGCTTGACGCAACCTGTGAGAATTCATGCTGAAGAACACGACGTCGGCAATTCCACACAGTGTAGTACTCCGGATTTTTAGACAGTAATTCGGATATTTTCTGTAATGTCTCAGGTGTATATTGTTCTTTCACAATCTGGTGTTTGAGTTAGAATGTGAGGGAAACTCTCGCATGAATATAACACATGTATTATATGCGTGTATATATGTGTATACATACCTTGCTACGAACAAACTGGTCTAATTCTTGATACTTTTCAATTTCACGAAGTTCCTGTTGGCGAATTTCTTCCGTTCGTTCTTTCGCGCTGTGGCGGGGAATGCCATGCTGTCGGATCAATCCATTAGTAAGTTGAGGTATGCGCAAGGAAAAAGGTTGGTAAAAATTACACTGGCCATCTTTAAGACTGTTATGAACCTATTCAACACCAACTCAAATTAAAGCGTATGGTATGGTATTCTTGAAGTTCTTAAGAGTGGGATGTATAGTAGTAGTTTGTGACCGTACTTTTACTGACGGCTGATTGAATAGGGACAATACAGCACCTTCCGTATCTGGATAATCACGTGCCGTTTGGTACTATAGACCTATACACAACACTTAACCCTCTTGCCCTCCCTTTCGTCTTTCTCTACTCCCATCGCTTCTCTGTATTTCAGAGACTTGCTTGGACTATGCCGTGCTTTAGAGTCTAATAGTATTATGCTGATATTCCACGCTACCCATATTGATTAATGTCTGACTATCCATTCATTTTGCCCTTGGAACTAATACGGAGCTGACGAGAGCATCCAACCACTACCAACGGCGAGCTTTGAAAGCCGCTAGAGTGATGAGTGGACATGAGCATCTTTCATTACAGAGACAGAGTAGCCTGATGGACAGTTGCCCTCCTACTCCTGAACTCACTTCGGATGATTCAAGTGGTGACGATTCGAGTCTGTCGCTCGATTACTATGGTGCTGGTCCTCAGCGCCATTCGATATCTGCCGTTCATTTCAATAATATTGCTCCAAATTACTCGCCTTCTTCAAAGTCGTACGAAGAGGCTACATTTGCCCCATCATCTCCGCTCCAAGTGAGCCGAAGAATCAATGATGACGACAAACGAAACCACCGGCCGGCAAAGGCGAAAGCCTCCCATGTAAAAATAATGCCTACCGAGAGAAACAGATCCAAGGCTAGAAAGTTCTTCATCTCTGGTACAGCTAAGAATAACTCAAAGCCTTTGAATACACCGGATAGATTTGTGCCCACTCGGCAATCAATGGCTCCATCTACTTTATTTCACACCAGCAAGAACCCACAGGAGCTATCTTACGAAGAAAAGCTACTGCGGCATCGCTTCCATAAAGAAGACCCGTTCCTATCTGCCCGCACTCGAGGGCCTGCGGCCATACCTAGGCTACGTATTGGGCTTCATGGGACTCGTCGTGTTCCTCAACTGATCAGTGATTCAATCACCACATTGATCAACGGCCCAGGATTGAGTGGCACATTCAGACAAGTTAGTGACGGGGCTGTTTGGCGTGTTGGTGGGACACCTGCGATAGGTAGGCGATCTAGGCTGATCACTGGTGGCTCTGGGAACTTTTTGGCAAGCGGAACAGCTGCCCCCATGTACCACGCTAGCTTTCTGCCCCTAGTTGCACCAACGGACGAGCAAAGGAAGTATGAGTCCAGAATAGCACTTGCATTAGACATTGATCCGGCGGCGAGACTCATAGATAGTCGCAACGCTTCATCTCCGTCTAAGTCCGCGTTAAGCCCGACCTCTCCTCACTACGAACGTCTCTCGCCATTAGAGTGGAAAGATAACGCATGGAAGAGGGCTGAGACGAATAGATGTAAGTCCAGCTTGATTTAATCGGTGAGGCAATGAGTCGCACACGCGCAAGTTACAACAAGTCTGCCATGATGGCCAGGGACAACACGAAGAAATCACTGGTCTTACATTCTGTTCCTGGGGCCAGGTTGCCATCTGTTCTGTCTTTTTGATAACCTATGTCCCAGAGCCATCCCTCAGAGAATCCAGCCCAGTCTTTGCTTCCTTGACGACCATTTTTGCAAGCTAAAGCTGACAACACAATGAATATTTAGGGTTCACACCCCCATCGAAGAAGGGCAAAGCAAGAGCACCGCCAACACTACCATTCCGTATATTAGATGCACCATACCTCCGTGACGACTTTTACTGCTCCGCGATGGCATATTCGACTACGTGCGGAATCCTTGCCGTTGGTCTCGGCCACCAAGTGTTTCTTTGGTCCGAAACGTTTGGTGTACAGAGTCCACCTTTCAGTGACCAACACCCCTCGAACTTTGTAACATCTGTGACGTTTTCATCTGAAGATGGCGGGAACAGCATCCTGGCTGTTGGCAGACATTCCGGTACTGTCTGTCTATGGAGCGTCTTTGATTCTAAGGTACGCTTCGAAGTCAATCATCCAGATACAATCACTTGTGTGGCGTTCAAGCAAACAAAGTCGCGTCGAATCTCAGAGAGGTTCCAAAGTCTAGAGGTAGACGCAGAAGACCTTGCCGTGGGAGATGATATAGGCAATATTTGGTACTACTCTGTGGAGTGGCCAGAGGAGAACGGTCGGAAAAAGTTTGATTGGCAGGGCTCCATGACACTGCTGGCCAGAATATCGGCCCATAGACAGCAGGTCTGTGGCATATCCTGGTCTCCAGATGGGTCATATCTTGCAACTGGTGGTAATGACAATGCGTGTCTGGTTTTTGACCTCCGAGAAATCATCGCACCCCGAGAACTGGGTATGACCTTCCGTGCTTCGAACATGCTGAGCCAAAGCAAACTCTCACTACTCGTTGAAGAAGCGAACCAGCGTTTTTTACGGCGGCACTCAATCATCAGGGATATGCTCGTATCTCAGAATCAACCCGAGAATTCACCTTTGTCGGCTGCTCTTCTTAACCCTATAGGGACGCTAATCACTGATCGTGATCGCACTGTCATAGTTCCACCAAACCAACAAAAGCATAAGCTCGTTCATTCTGCAGCGGTGAAGGCAATTGCATTCGCCCCATGGCAGCCATCTCTCCTAGCTACTGGAGGGGGCCTTAATGACCGCGCGATCCATTTCTATCATGCGCCTTCTGGTGCGTGCCTGGCTACGATCGACGTATACGCCCAAGTGACTGGTCTTATCTGGAGCAAGACGCGGCGCGAAATCTGCGCCACATTTGGCTTCGCACAGCCTGAGCATCCCTACCGGGTTGCCGTCTTTGCATGGCCGAGCTGTGACCAGATCGCTGCAATCCCTTGGGGCCCGAACGGTAGCAGCTGGGATCGCGCCCAGAATAACCCACGCCTCGATTGTGGACGGGCACTCTGTGCAGTTAATTACCCCTGTAGGCCGCCTACGTATGTACTCGATAAGAATGACAGCCCCGGCGGCTCTTCCATATCCACATTAGTGAATCATATCAGGCTAAACAGAGGAAGGGATGTGCGATACCGGCGGGCAGTTGTACGACCCCGGGCTAAAGAAGGGGGACTTTGGTGCCCACGCACTGTCGAGGAAGGATGTATTATTGTGGCTTCTAGTGACCAGACAGTCAAATTTCATGAGGTGTGGAGCAGTGGGAGAAAATGTAACACTGCACCTTCTGGTCCATACGGCAATAGTGAGATTCTTGAGGCGATGGAGGGATTGGAAAGGCCAGGCAACGAAGTCATTCGGTGAGGGGAATAGTAATCCTGGCCGATTAGGTGATAGAGAGTCGTCGGTTGACAAGGATATTCTTAAAAAGAATAGTTTGACGTTGCAAATATCATTATGGGTCCCTCTGTGCAGATCGATAATAGACTCGTGCACTGATTAAATTATCCAATCCTTTCTTACGAAACGCAAACAGACTCCCTTCTCAAACCCTGGAAATTCTCCGAGACCCCAGAACCAATGAGTTACATTCCACGACCACGAACTTGGTCGAGTGGGTCAATAATGCAATAGTTCTGCATGTCCCGATTTAATACAGATTGATCCACTAGTCCTGACGATCCTCACAGGGCAGTATAAGTAGCAGAACTCAATCTTCAGTCCCCAACCGAGCAGCACAAACACTCACTTTGAAAAGAAAATGTTCTTCCATAGCCTGACTACAGCCCTTCTGGGCACCACAGTAGCAGCAGCAGCAGCCATAACAACAACGACCACCTCAACCCTTAACCCCAGCACCCTAAATGTCACCGTCATCGCCGCTCACAACAACAAATCCACCCTCGAATGCTGGGCCCTCGAACCAGGCTTCGAGAGTTCCAACACGCCAGGCACAACCGGCAATCCCGTCCTCTCCCTAGGCGCACCATCAGCCAACATCTCCTACATGGCCATTCCCCCACGCACAGATGGCGGCTTGCACAACGCCCCAACTATACAGTACGTATAAACAATGCCCCCACCCCCGCACACCCCTTTTCCATACTATACCGATACCGCGCATTATTTAACTATCTTAAAAAAAAAAAAAAACCGACTAACAGTGATCGTAAAAAAAAAAAGGTGGGTATCGTTCGTGTCAGGAAAAGCGCATGTTACGTTGCCGCATTCCGACGATGAGGCGTGGGTGACTGGAGGCGAATTCGGGACGATCCTGGCTATTGATACCGAGGATGTTAGTGCTGATGGTCATTTCACTGAATATCCTTCGGATGAGGTTACGGTTGCTTTGGCTATGCCTGTTAAGGAGGTTCCTGGACATCGGGTTCTGCATGCGGGTGCTTGTACCCGGCGTGAGCAGAAGTTCTTGTAATCTTTTTCTTTCTTTTTCTTCTTTTCTTCTTTGTGTCAGGTGTAAGTAACTACACATGTCAAGTTAGAGACTGCTTAGTCTTGTAAGAGTGAGAAAGAAAAATATCCAATGAAACAGTTCATCTCCCAACTCTCTAAGTTAATATAGAAAGAAAAGGAACAAGGGAGGTACAATAGTTTGAACAGTAGATAAAGGAAGAATGGTAGCTCTTTTATTTAAGTTGGAAGATAAAAAAAAGGGGAGGGGGGGGGGATGTCCTTTCGAACACTTTTTGATAAGTACACAAGACGGAAAAGATGAAAGAAAATAAGAAAGAAAGAAAAAAAAGGTAACAAACTCCGGGATGAAGTGCAGAGAGGGAAACAGGGTATATTCTAGAATTTCTCTATTTTCTCGCCTTGTTTTTGCCCTTTCCTCCGCCGAGTTTGGCCTTCTTCGAGGGAGGCGGTTGAGGAGCGGCTTCGTCCTCGGAGACATCGTCTTCGCTGTCGGCGATGAAGTCCTGCATGGAGCCGGCGCTTTCGGCATCGTCATCGTCGTCTCCTTCGTCTTCTTCCAGGGATTCCTCGGCGTCGGAGGATCCGGCCGATTCTTCCGCCTCGACGTCGAACACGTCCTCGTTCTCGTCTTCCTCGTCGTCGCTGCCTTCTTCTTCGTCTTCCGATTCGTCGATGCCGGACTGCACGCCATTCAGCATCGACTCGTCTTCATCGAACGTCTGGTCGCGGATCAGCTTGGTGCGCGGCGTCGCGGCGTATTTGGCCATCTCGGCATCGCTGTCTTCATCTTCGAGCTCCTCCTCGCCTTCAACGTAGATCACGTTGTCTTCGTCCTCGCTCTCCATTCCCTCGGCGCCGTTGTGGATCGACTGTCTCAGGCCCAGTTGGGCGTCCAGCATGTCGAGCTTGCCCTTCAGCAGGAGCAGGGAGGAGAGGCTCGATGAGCGCTGGTCCATGACCTTGTACAGGGTCGACATGCGCTTCAGGAGGTCCGGCTTACCGGCGAGCGCGCCGCCGTGGGCGACGCAGGTCCACTGGATCCAGACGAGAAGGTGTCCGTACCGGCCGGGCCGGGCGGAGAGACGCTCGGCCAGCTTCTGGAGGAGGGTCGCTGCCAGGGACGAGTCCAGGCGCTGGATGGTTGTCCGGATGATGGAGAGGTCGCCGGTGTGGAAGCACGACTCGAGCATGGCGCTGTCGTTGGTCTTGAGGGACTGAGTGAGGACGGTGGACAGGGAGACGCCGGACGGGATTTGTTGGACGACTGCATTGGGCTTTCCGGGGACAAGGGATCCGATACGGACGTCGTCCTCAAGCTCTGCCTCCACGTCGATTTCGCCTGCGTTGGCCCGCATGAGCTCGCCGAAAGAAGGTTCTCCTGCTTCGCCGTCCTCCTCGTTCTCTGGGTCGGACTCGGCCGCGTTATCCATTTCTACATCGCTGTCTTGCTTGTTGCCGTCTTGCTTGGTCTCGTTCGACTGCTTTGGCTCTTTTTCATCCTCTGAAAACTCCTCGCTCTCTGCATCCGAGACATCGTCTTGCTTGGTATCTTGCATTTCGACATCGTGGTCTTCCGTCAGGCCTCCTTGTTCGACCACTGTCTTGGATTCGTCGACGTGGCTCTCGCCGGGCTTCTTGCTGCTGGTCGTGGTAGCGGATGAGAGCACGGAGTTGGTCTTAGTCTTGGTGATCTTCTTGATACCGGTGAATGCCAGCTCATCGGTGTTCTCGTTCAGCCACTTGATGTGCTCGAAGACCGGGACCATGCCGCCCTCGGCCCAGGCGATGACCAGATCACGGCCCTGGAAGGATGTCGCCACAACGGGCACGAGAGCCTCAGAGCCTTCGGAGCGAGTGATCTTAATGGAACAGTCGGCTCTCCTGGTCATCTGTCTTCCCTTTGCCTTGAGGCTGGTGGCCTTGGGGCCCTGAAGATCCTTCGACTGGACAAATGGCTTGGTGAAAAGCTCAATTGTGCCATCATCCGTTACGGCGGCAAGAGCTTGCTTTTCGAGGGGCAAAGCTTCGGCCGAGTTCTTGTCTACGGTGGTGAATAATGACAACGAAGATACCTCCTTTTCGGCAACCAGGTTCAGGACGAGCCTGCGAGTCTCGGAATCAAAAACATTGATATAGCGGTCGTTATCGGAGCTAAGGAATAACCCTGTCGCAGCAGACTCGGTAGAAGAGGAGAGGAGGGTGTTGACAGAGTTCCGCATGGCGGGGAACGCGATGGGCGATTCGTCATTCTCAGTATCGATTATATAAGGGGTTTGAGAGGCACAGATGATAGCTGGGTTGGAGGGGAGAGGGCGCGCGAGACTCGTAACTGTGGATGACGCTGGCAGATTGATTACACTAGGAAGGGGGCATAATGTTAGATTACCTTTCCGAAGAAGCGTGAGGGAAGTATGCAAGCTCACTGTGTGCTTTTTCCTGTGCGCAGATCCCACTGCACAAGCTTGTTATCACCACCAATACTCCAACCCTCTTGACCAGGCTTATTCAACGTGAACTTGAAATCCTTAATCTCGGCGTCGTGAGCGCCCGCGAGTGTCCCGACGATCCTGTCCTCCGTAGGTGAGTAGATGCGGATATCCGAGCTGCTGGTACCAAACGCAACGACAACGTCCCCATTATCGAACCCGGCGCCATTGACATTCGAGTGGCGCTTCCTCTTTTTCTTTGATTGTTGATCGCGATCCGTTTGCCTCCCCTGGTAGTACCCCCAGTCTAGCGAAGTGACGGTTTCCTTAGGGCCTAGAACATGCTCGCATTGTAACCGACCAGTATTTGTATCATGAATCCGCAAGTGCTGCGCATCGAGACCTTGGATGACCGAGGCGAAAAGTGCCAATTGATATTCCGACGGGGCAAAGGATGCCTTAAGAATTGAGGACTTATTTCCCGTATAAGTCAAGCCAGATACCGCAGGCGACGCAGCGGAGGAAGTTTTCGAGGCGGGCGGGCGAGACGCTTTTTTGCCCATTTTCGACAATATCTGTATAATGAACGAGGATTAAAAATTAAACAGGCAAACGTCACACAGTTAGCAGATCAATTCTAGTTCTACTTCGACTAGGAGCGACACTGGGATGTTGAGAGTCTGATTGAACTGCAGACTATCGCTGTCTTCTTGGGCGGTGTTGCTGAGAAGGAAAAAAAAGTTCTGTAGAGTTAGATGGCGCCTATCCTGTTTGGGATTAGTATGACTGGGTGCTGCGGATGTCTTATCTAATCGTCTTTTGTTCTGCTCAATAACTCCCGTGATAAGTTTCCCTCAAATCACCTTTTTTTTTTCCCCTCTCTAATTTGTGAGCTCTTCTTCCGTACCCTTCTTGCACTCTCGTTTGTATTTCATCATTTCCAATCTTTAAAATCTGCATAGCAGTAAATTTATTATTTAATTCTGCAAATCCTATTTAACCTTCGTGACATTATCTTGATGAACCACTGCGACATGTGACCACTAACTATATAGAGAACACAACAAAACAAAGGATATCTACTTTGCCAATTCTATTCTCTCATGTACTTGCTAACCACTTTTTTCTACACCCACTCAATGAACAACCGGGACATTTATGAAAATGACTGGATGTTTTCTGCTACATGGTTATCGAACATGTGAGAATTACTAATAATGCATCGACATTGCTCCTTTCTCAGAAAATGCATTGATTGTGGGCAGCCTTCGCCGTCAGCCTAATCGCCGCTGGAATTGCAATCACCTTCCGCGGGGAGGAAAAGTCATGTGTCCCAAGGTAATAATGCACTCTTGACTCATACTGATTGATACAGGCTCAGTTGTGGTGATTTGTTTTGTCGTGTTTCACTCCATGGATACGCCAGGGGCGACTAATACGCAAGACATTGTTGACTCACGGTCATTAAGTAGTAGCAGCGTATTCCCGCCGAGACAAGGGATACAACAGACGCCATGGTTACGCCACAGATGCCTAGCCAGAAATACAACTTTGACTATTCATCTCCTCCGCTCTCTTGGTTTGCAGAATCTGATTCTTCACCAAAACTTTCGATAACCCTTTCCCACAACATAGTTGCTGAACGGAAATCCCCGAAAGGGGACTATCTTGTACATGCATCTTTCATCTCAGTCCTGGGTCTTGGCAAACTGTGTCATCAAAGATCTTATGTCAGCATTCTGGGCTAATCCTTATTTGATGCAAGGGAAGGGTTCAGGGCTGCAACCCTGGGGCTTGCACCGGTCAGCAGATGAACTTGTTCTGGATCGGTGTGTAGCAAACCAGCCTTCAATCATTTTCATGATGCACTCCCTATTATCGTCATGAATGCCTAACTCATTTTTTTTCATTTTGGTAGGTCATATTTGATCGCATCACATCAAATGATTTTTTTTAGACAATGTGTCTTATACGATGTATCCGAAAGATACCGGAAGAGGATTTTATTATCTTCATTTTGGCAACTTTACGGTTTCATGATCCTTCATCAACAATACGGTCCTTTTTTTTTTTTTTTTTTTTTCTCTTCCCTGACCTGAATGTTTTCGAGGATGTCTCCGACAAAGGGACCTCTGGTACAGAGTATCCACAGCAGAGTTGGCAATAACCAATTGTATTCATGAACCCGTAGAACGCGTCATCTTTTAGCCAATAAGAGGCTGTGGAATGGCTTGAACTAGAATAATTGGGATTAGCGCATCCGATGGAGTTAGCGGCAGAGGGCGGACGAGCGCGACGCGGCCGTTCGTACTTAAGGATTCTAGCACCCCCTCCGACTTTCTCAGTCTCTGTTTCTGGACCTGAGCTGAGCTGCGCGCCGGTCACGTCTTTCCACCCTATATCCTACTGACCGCCCTCGCCTAAATCTGCGAGTTCCAGGTTACCCCCGTGACCCAACCCCTGGACTATTTTGTCATCATTTATCTTTCTGATTACACGATCAAAACGCGTTGTCGCGTCGCGCACTGGATAAAGATCCCAGCCACCGCTACTGCAAGCTACCCTTTATTTTATTTTATTTGATATTTCTTTTTATTTCTCATTTCTATTATTATTATTAGCAACAACTCAAAATCCCCTCGCAACCAATCTATTGTATTTCTACCACCTCCACTTCTTCAGCGCGATTTACCACGAGGTTCTTTCTATTTCCCAGAAGCCTCAGGCACATATTCTGCACGGGGCACGTGTGATCAGTGACTGAGAGATCACCTGACCTGCTCCTTCTTTTCCTGCTTTCTTCCCTTTGAATCTTCTTTCCTCTTCCGTTTCTTACCGCTTAGTCAAATTTACGGTGTCCCGCCCACGTGACAGCTCAGGCTACCGCCTCTTGGCGATATAAATTCTCTCTGGTTTCCTGTCGCATTCTCCACTTCCGATCCGCGCCAATATTCTGCGTTCTTGTATATTCTAACAACGCGGCGTCGCAGTGGTCACTGCTAAAGCAACAGTTTATATTCCTTTTGTCATCTAATCAGGGGTTTTACTCGACGGTTGCCGAATCGATTGATTTTAGTCTGTGATAGTGCAGAGAGTACCTATTCACTTCAGTATTGTTGTTGCCGCTATTCTAAACTCCTTCGATAACTGATACCAGCTGTCATCTCCTTCGCTGCGTGTTAGTGCTCTGTATTCTGGTCCCCCCCGTTGGGCAAATAAACAGTGACCTCGATGGCGACCCCGCCTCCAGAGGCTCCTTCTGTTCTCAAAGAAGGGAAGCCTCAGTTGCCACCGTCGCCGAACGGCATTTCCTCCGTTGATGTCGGTCGCAAAGAGTATGTGCCTTCAGAAAACGCGTGAAATGTTGTGTCGAAACTGCATTCACTGACCGTTTCCTAGTGTAACTGATTCCAAATCCGATGCGACCGTCGACTCCAATAAGCCCATCTCGGTGAATGGAAATGACGCTGATAAATCCTCCACCACTAATGGGGTCAATGCAAATGCGTCTCCTCCCAAGTCGCCGGCCGCATCAAATGTCGGAACCCCGACTCAACCTACCGAACAGTCTACCGAGCAATCTGACGAAAAGAAGCCATCGAGCACGGTTCCTGCAGCCCAGGAAACCAAGGAAGGAGTCAAGGAGGATGCAAATGGTAGCAATAGTTTAAAGGAACAAGCCTCAGACGATAAGGGTGTTGGCCGCGGCGCCTCGAAATCACCTGTGACTTCACAGGACACTTCCAAGCCAAAGTTGGATGGGGATAGCAATGCGCAACCACCAAAGGACAATGCTGGTACAAAAACTGAACTGCCCCATCATCCTTCGGTTAGTGCGAAACCAGAAAATCCCTCAAAAGGCAAAACCACTGCCGCTGCCCCTTCCCTGCCACCGTTGAGCGTTGATCAGGAGATGCGGGATGCTCCGGATGCTCCGGTTTCGCCGACGAAGCTATCCAGAGAGCGTGACCCTGATCCGATCGATGAGCCTGCTGCGAAACGTACTAAAATCGGAGGCGAAGTATCTACGCCGAGTGGCTTCAAGGCCCCAGAGCTGCCCACTCCAGTTGCTGAACGACATGTAAACATGGCGGCAAGCGGGAATGGGTCTTTGACCAAAGTTCAGCATAAGTTTATTTTGAAAGGTGTCCAGAGCTTGAAGCGCCTGCACGACTCTCGTTTCTACCGGGAACCAGTGGACCCTGTTAAAATGAACATTCCCCACTATCCGCAAATCATTCGCCGTCCTATGGATCTGGGAACTATCGAGAGGAAATTGAAAATGAATGATTACAGGTCTGTTCAGGGTGTGGTTGATGATTTCAACCTTATGGTTCAGAATGCCACAACATTCAACGGCCCCGACCACCTGGTTGCGCAAGAGGGCCACAAGCTCAAGAACACTTTCGACAAGCAGATGGCCAATTTGCCGAGGCCCGATGATATTGAAGAGAAGAAGCCGAAAAAGTCTTCTCCTAAGACGTCGGCCTCACGACGGGAACCACGGACGAGCATATCACACACCCCTTCGCGCCCGACCGGTGGCTCTCCTCAGGCCACAACCTTTGCGCTCGGCCCAGAGGGATTACCCGTCATTCGCCGTGACTCCACCAATGCGGATGGACGTCCCAAGCGCTCCATCCATCCTCCCAAACGCGATCTTCCCTATTCGACAAAGCCAAAAAAGAAAAAGTACCAGTGGGAGTTGAGATTTTGCCAAGAGGTTCTAGATGAGCTTAACAAGCCGAAGCATTTCAATTATGCCGTTCCCTTCTACCAACCAGTTGACCCAGTCGCCCTAAACATTCCTACTTACCACAGTATCATCAAGAAGCCAATGGACCTTTCCACTGTGCAGTCCAAACTCAAGACCGGTCAATACGAGAATGCGAAGGAATTTGAACTAGACATGCGGCTAATTTTCAAGAATTGTTTCAAGTTCAACATTCCGGGCGATCCCACCTACTTGGCCGGGCAGAAGTTTGAAGAAATCTTCAACTCAAAGTGGGTGCAGAAGACGCGCTATCTGGAGGCTCATGAGCCACATCCAGAACATCACAGCGGCAAATCAGATTCTGAGTCTGCGGAGAGTGATGAAGATGCTGATGATAGCGATGGCGACGAAGAACTCCACCAGCTCCGGCAGAAGATTGCGGAGATGTCACGCAGAGTGGATGTTCTCACACAGAAGAAGAAGAAGACACCCCCAGGATCTAAGAAGCCCGGGAAGCTCAAACCCAGCAAGAAGGAAGTGAAAAAGCCCCCTCCCACCACCACCATGAACTTGGGAAAGAAAGACAAGAAGCCCATTGTCAAGCCGTCTAAGCCTGAGAAACAGCGCTGGGTCTCTTATCAGGAGAAGCAGATCATTTCCAACGGAATCAGTAGCCTTCCTGATAAGAAGATGCAGGAAGCTCTCAAAATCATTCAAAACAATGTTCCGGCTCTCAAGGTATGTTCTTTTATTCCTTTCCGGTCGTCAGCCGGCATGTCTAATCTATTGTGTGCAGGGTACCCAAGAGACAGAGATCGAACTCGATATTGATGAGCTTCCCAACGACGTACTTCTGATGCTTCTCAGGTTTGTCAAGAAGAATGCGCCCCACGTAATGGAAGATGAAGAGGTGGTGGCCACCCCTACTGCCGTGAATACAACGGCTGCTCCCAAACCCAAGAAGAACAAGCCCATGAGCAAGTTTGAGCAAGAAGCCCAGATCAACATGCTTGAAAGTAACCTATCCCGCTTCCAGGGTGGCGGTAGATCACCCGATCCAGTACCTTCCGTTGAAGCGAACGAAAGTAGCGATGACTCGGAAGATGATTCGGAAGAGAGTGAGGAGGAGTAAAACTTTCGCTGGATGAACCCTGGCTGAGAATCCCCTTTGATTTGTCTTCTACCTGTCTCATCAATCTACTAGGCTAGTCTTCCGGGCATTTCTACTTCTCCATTTTTTTTTCTCCAATTTTTTATTTCACTGCTATCCAATACTCTAATCTGTTGTCCTTGTCTTGGTTGTTGCATCGTGCTCCCACCACGACATTTTCTGTTCAATCTTTTATTTCTTCTACCTTTTAGCGATACTGTTACGTTGGAAGATGGTTTGATCTATCCAGCAGGCGCCTGCTATTCTTGTACATAGCCCTTTCTTATCGGGTTCTTGAACGTCGCGTGTGAGCTCTCCACTTTGCGATTCGCGAGGCAACAACTCTAGTGAACGCGGACATACTCTGGTTTCAACCGGCAGAGTATCTGTCAATCTCAGGCGAATATGCTTCGCATGTCATATGAGGCGTCAGGCATATTCATGCTTGGAGTGATGGGATGCCAATTGCAAGTCTGCTCAGTGGTTGCTCTTCGAGGAGAGGGTTGTGGCACCTAGTGCATGTATGATTACGAAAGAAATGTGAAAACGGAAGCGAACGTCTGGAATTTTGTATCTTTTATGGGGTTTGTACACAACGTTCGATATCGTAGTAAACCTTTGCTGTCATGGACTACGCTGCGTAGTAGTTTGGTTTGGCGGGATTCGGCGGTGACGGAGATAGCGAAGAAACATATTTATCGGGTACAATCTACTAGTAACCCTTTTTCCCACCACATCAACTCGGTCACAATGATTCCACCGTGCGACACAACTATTCTTGAAAACAACCCCCAATTTAAAAAACTATACACCAACCTGACAGTTAATTTACTTAATCCCGATGGCTCAACACGCGTGAATGATGCGCTACCCGCTCGGAGAGTTGTTCTAGAGGTGCGTACAGAGACCATCAACAACCAAAGTGAGCAAATACACAGAACGGCTGGCTAAAGTGGGGGGTGTTTGATCTAGGAATTGCAAGACTGCCGAACTCGAATTGCCAAAAAGCAACTTAAGAAGCAAGTGCTGCGCCAAGTAGCCTTCGATCCTGACAATGGACTACCAGACGATGTTAGTATGGGACTTGCAAGACCCCCCCCCGAACGGAAAACACGAAAGAATTTCCCTGATAACATCCGGACGCGATATGCTATAGCTCAGAGACACCGTTACGATTGTTAGTCTATACCTGGACTCGTCGCCCAATGGACTTGATGCAGACGATGGTGACCGCGATGGTGCCAGTGCGCTATCTCTACTAGCTCCTGACATCGAAACCTTCTACTCCGAACTGCCTGCAGTGATGCCTCCCTTCTCGAAAACTTTGTCTTCATATCTTCGCGATCTCCATGCCATCGCCAATGTGGGGGATACAACAACATCGACGGCTCCGGAGCCACCCCGAACTCGGCTTCGAGCCCGTCAAGCCGCGATAAAAACCCCGGAGACTCTCGCGCCGCAGCTTCAAGATCGGTTGCGCACCTTACGCCATAAAGAACTGTCAGAGGCCCCGGCAGCTAGGATACGCATGGCCGCAACGGCAGCAGAGGTTCTATCGACGCGGGCCGCGGTGTTGGAGCGTACAGTTATGCTGCTGGAACGCGCCAAGCACGGGGCACTTGCTCGAGCTACGAAAGCGAAGGCCGAGCATCTGGCTACAGTTGCGCATGGTGTGGAGGGTAAATTGAAGTATGTCTGACATTAGGGCCCTACAGAGAGAAGCTTTTCGAATCATAGGAGGCTGATGGATGATATACAGTGTGATGAAATTGGACATCGCAGCCACGATATACACGCCCGAGACAACTGCCGCGCTCCATCGATACGATCAACATCTCTACGATATTCGAGAGCGACTAGAAGAAAGACAAGCGGCAGCCTTGGAGGACTTGAAAGCTTACGAGGAAGAGACAAACCAGGCCAACTCAGGACCCATGAAGGAAATCACGCAAAAATACGGGGATTTGGTACAGAAAATCGAGGATACCAAGGCAGAGATCGAGCGAATGCAGTGACAAGTGTACCCCAAGTGACAAGTGATACGCCTGAAAAGGATCCATGGTTGCGGCCATGGCATCGACCAATAAACGCACCCCGCAGTCACCTGACCCATCCCACCAAAAGTTTTCCCCGATAAGACAACTTTTCTGAAATCTTCCCCAATCTACATTCAAGCTGTATCCACAACGGTCTCGAACGAAGTTCAAATTCCGCCAAAATGGCCGACGAAGCGCTTTCCATCTATGACGAGATCGAAATTGAAGACATGACTTTCGATCCCGTCCTCCAAATCTACCACTACCCATGCCCATGTGGCGACCGGTTCGAAATTGCGATCGATGATCTGCGCGACGGAGAGGAAATTGCCGTTTGTCCCAGCTGCAGTCTGATGATCAAGGTCATTTTCGACATGGTATGTTCCTTCTCTCTCTATATGTTTGAGTTGGGGCTCTTGCTAATTGTTATAGGATGATCTCGCCAAGGATGATAAGCAGGGAGGTGCTGGCGCTGTTCCGGTTCAGGCTTAAACTTGAAAACGATGACGAATACATATCGAATCTTCGAAGGGTATGACCAGCTTCAACATCATTCGCTATCTAGAGCGGTCTACGCATTATACGGAACAAAACCTCTAGGATACATATCCTCGCGCCGATTACGAGAAGTGGCGCCGTGGGCATACCGGGTAGACTAGGACTAGGCTAGTATGCAGTGGCTCAGCGTCCTTATATTTCTTGGTCGTGGCCAAGATAGGCACGCGACGATATGCATGGGAGGATGTATCAAGCAACCCGCTTGCACCAATATTGCACCAATATTGCAGTAAGAAGTACGGGACTCAGGCATTGTCAGCCTCCACTTCGCAGCGCATTATATCTTGACTACTTGAATGAAGAGAATTAAGCGGACCAGAGTCCAAATCAATTGCATTGTATCTGCGCAACAAGTAATATATAATGTAGTAGTACTCGATGCCGTATATGTAAACCATGAACCCCACCAATCATTCAAAACATAAAAACAATACTATCTTCACCAGTATCAAATCCATCACCCACAATATACACAGTAGGATAGACCACACTAAGCCTCCTCGCTATAAACATCCCTCGGCATACTCAAAGTCAACTCCTCATTCAAGAGATCCGTCAAGTTCGACCCGTCCCTCAGATAAATCCACTGCCCATTCACAAACGACCTCGACTCCTGCTTCTCGTGCATCCGATCCCCCTCCACAACCCAATCGTACCTCTTCGGCCCGGAAATCGGCGAACTCAACCAAATCTGCTTGTTCGGCGGCTGCTTGTTCAGCACATAAGTCCCGATACTGGGAACAATCACATTCAACACTCCGGCCTATTCAACTCGGCATTAGCATCATCCACTCCATATATCCTTCAACCAAACTCCACACTAAGACACAAGGCACAAGAAAAGGGTAAAAAAGAAAGAAAGAAAGAAAGAAAGAAAGAAAGAAAGAAAGAAAGAAAGAAAGAAAGAAAAACGAACACTATACTCAGCCTCCATATCAGATCCATCCTCCTGCGCCTTCTCAATCTCAAGCTGCAACACATTCAGATAATGTTCCGCGTACTCGTGGTACTGGGATTCCGTTAATGTCGAAGCCTCGGTGACGTGGCTGGCTGCGCCGGCGACATTGTTGGTCTGGGGTGAGGGCGACGGGGGGTCCGCGGAGTCCGGGAAGATGCCTTTGCGGATTTGAGGTGTGCCGTGGAAGGGTCTGTTGGGGATTTGAGCGTGTTGGATGGTGGTGACTACTGGCGCGGAGGTCCGGGATAGACGGAGGATTGGGCGGAGGGTTGGTGGGAGGGTGCGCGGGAGGCGGGAGAGCATTTTCTTTTCTTCTTTTATTTCTTCTTCTTTTTTTGTGGTTGAAATTGTAATTGAGTTGGTGTTGGTTGTGAGGATGGGGTGTGGTATTGGTGAGGTAGTGGGAGAAGTTGGAATGGATGGCATCATAGCTTTTGGTTAAGCTTGGAGCTTAACTGTTTTCGGGGTTTACTCTCCGCCGATTTACTTTGGCTTTTATTGGTTTCGTAGACAGTATGAATTATCAATTTCAACTAAAATTACTTGTATTCTTACTGACCAATTACTATAAAACCAAGTACCAAATCCATGACATAACCATACTTATAATATAAATGCAACCATCCAGATTCCTCCGCCAAACCATACATCACATTACAATGACCTCCAAACCACCCCAAAAACCCGCAAAAGAAAAACGCCCACCCCTAACCCACTTCCTCTGTCTCCCGCTCGTGAACGCAACATCCCTTCCGCAACTCGAAACCTCCCTCTCAACATTCAAAACTTCCATCCCCGCACAGGATGACCATGGCCCGCTCGTACCCGCCGGCGCACTTCGCCCCGTGGGCACATTACACCTTACCCTGGGCGTGATGAGTCTTCCTACACGGGAGCGGCTAGAGGATGCTATTTCGTTCTTTCACTCGCTGGATTTACTAGCTATGGTGCGCGAGGCGGGGAGACGTGCTCGGTTTAGTACTACCGATGACAAAAATAGTGAAGATAAGAGTGAAGAAGAAAAGGATAAAGAGAAGAATAAAGAAGGAGGAACACCACCATTCACCATCTCCCTGGAATCCCTACATGCGCTTCCGCGCGCCCGAGCCGCAACAGTCCTTCACGCTGCGCCGGTCGACCCCACAGCGCGCCTGTACCCGTTCTGCGAGATGCTGCGCGAGAAGTTCCTACATGCGGGATTTCTACAGGGTGAAGTGAGACACAAGGCAGCCGGTGAAGAGGGCCCGGTGCCGAGACCGAAGGCGAGACCGCTGCTGTTACATGCGACGGTCGCGAACACGATCTATGTCCGGGGGAGGAAGGATGGTGGGTCGCGAAAGGGCAGGAATGATCGGATTGCGTTTGATGCGCGGGATCTTGTGGCTTGGTATCGGGGGTTTTATGCTGATCGGGAGAGGACGGTGCCTAAGTCTTTGCAGAGTGCGTCGCTGGGTGATGGAGGGAGTCGGGGATACCCGTTTGTCTGGGCGAGGGAGTTCCCGGTGGAGAGTGTTTGTATTTGTGAGATGGGGGCTAAGAAGCTTGATTCTGTGGGTGATGCGAGTGGATTAAATGCGAGGTTGGGGGAGAAGTATGCTGCTGTTGCGGAGCGGAGGTTGGATTTTGGATATTAGGTTGGCATATTTCTGGTTTTAGTCTTTGTTATATGTTATATACCCGTGTATAGTCGAATATTATAGTTTTGGTTTGTTTTATAAGGCAGTTTGTAGATTATTCTATATACAAGTTCCAACTCCTGACGCCACGCTAAAAACACTCGGGCTCATGACCGACTACCTGATACGGCTCATGAGCGTCTCCATGCCTCTTTCCACCGATAATTCTGCCGCTTTGGCCTTGATAGCGCTGACCATGCTTCTCTCGAAATCATCCCTAGTCCTGAGGACGGCTTCAACCCACGTCAGCTGCAGATCCCAGTACTCCATCTTGAAGTCTTCATAGACAGCAACGACGGCGGGCCCCTTCTCGGATTCGAGTAACCGGACGAGCCAGTCGACAAGACGCCATTTCTGCTTGATGGTGCCGGCGAACGAGTCCGGGTAGTTCTGGAAGAAGGCAAAGACGGTGAGCACGTCGTCCTTGAACTTGTCTGTGTACGGATCGGATTGTCGGCGGAACTTGACGCCGCGGTTGCGGACGGACGACAGGTACCGGACGAGCAGTTCGTCGGAGAGCTCTTCGACTAGGATGTCGACGAGAGAGGGGTGGATGACAGGGGAGTAGTCGGCCATGTAGTCTTCGAAGGTGGATGTGATTCGCTTGATGGCGAAGTCGCCGTACCATTTCTGAGTGAAGAAGTCGGGGATGGTGGCGCTGAGATCGATGGAGAAGATCACGTCGACAAACTGAGTCAGGCAGTAAGTACTCAGATCGACGTAGCCGTCTCGGAGGGAGTCCAGCTCTGGTATAGCCCGCGTAGCCATGTACTTTGGATCGACGTACGACTCGACGTCGCGCTTGAACCGCGACAGGTATCCTAGTTGGCCTGTCTCGTCGTTGTCATCGATACAGGCGATCTGGTCGTTTGCTACAGCAATAAGCCAGTCTTGCAATAACTGCAGATTATCAATTTGGTCGTTGCTAGAGGCCTTGAACTTGATACATTCCTCCTCGATGAGCGATTGCCAGGTAGTCTGACGCGTCTTGAGGACCCGGAACATAGCGTCAATGATGCCCTCTACGAGATCGGTCCGGGAGGAAGCAGTGGCGGCCTGAATTTGCTCATGGATCATGCGCCACATATCGGGGAGGGTCTTTGTACGGAAGTATCCTTCGGGGTTGGTGTCCAGGGCGTCGGGGAGGCGTTCCACCAGCCCTTTTCTATCGGTCTCTGTGATCCGATCCATCCATTCTTCCACTGCTTTAATGATGATGCCTTGCCACTGCCGGATGAGCTCGGGCTCACGGTCGTCGAGGATATTGGGACCAAGATCTGCCTGTTTCCAGCCCAGCTTATTCATCTTCTTGTAGTATTTCCCGCTCCAGTGGATGATGGAGAGCAAGTTGTCTGGTGGAAGCTCCGGGTCATTGATCAGGCCAACGAGGAACTCGTGCATCATGCGATGGTAGATATCTGTGTATGTTTTGTAAATCTTCCATTTCTTCGGCATCAACGATTGCATGCCTTGCTGAACGGTATAAAGATCATTAAAGTACCATCGGAAGCTCTTCTCCAGAATATCTGGATCTCCGAGGAATTCTTCCTTGGTATTCTCGAACTGATTCTGTGCGTAGAACTCGATGGCCTGGGTGAATTTCTCCTTATACCCCCTGACCGTTTTCGGGCCCACATTCATGGACTTAAACCGACCTGCCAGGTCTTGATGATCCTTCTGCGCCTCCTGCAGGGCACGAACAGTTTCATCCTTTTTCTCCTCATTCATAACCACCACTGCCAACCGGACAACCATACTCGGATTATCCGACTGCACGAGGGGAATGAGGTTCATACAGGCCGTTCCCAGATGATCATCAAACCACTCAATAACATTGTTCAGGCCCTGAAAGTATTCGTCCAGAGTGTCTTCACTACTAGGATCCTCGGCCTTCCGTATCTGATCCATCGCCTCGTCGCGAAAGTCTCTGAGTTTGGAAATCTGCATGTGAGCCCGAAGCAAGTTCGGCTGGTTCTCCAGATCATCATCATCCTCCCTTAAAAGGTCCTCAACTTCAGCAAGATCTGAACTAAAGTTCTCCAACCCCTTCTTCATCGTCAAGACCGCCTCGAAGTTGCGCTGCACTTTGGCCAATCGGTCGATCTGAGAGAAATCCTCGACGCTGGATTGTGACTCTGCGCACAGTTTGTCGATCCCCTGGAGTTCATCTTTGGTCTTCGAAACTTGACGTTGACCTTCCGTCAAGGCGTTGATGCTGCGTTGTACCGACTCCAACTGGTCGCGGAGACCCTCCCGAAGCTGGGCATCGACAGCGCCCTTCTTCCGCGAATACTCTGCCCGCAATACAGCGATCTTATCAAGGTCTTCTGGGTGACGTAGGATGTCTTCAAGACGGGGCAAGGCCACCGTGCCGTGCGATTCTGCCCCTCGCGCCATTTGGATAACTATGTATGAGTAGTTGGCGGGAGGTAGCTTCAGACCGGTGAAATGGCATACAAGCCAATCAGCTCGATACGCTGTACACCAGAAACCTTTATGCAATATTGATAGGAACCGTCACCAATTAGTCCCACTCGCAGCTTAACGTTGCTGCAATCGGTAGTATGCCGAATGTCCCCGCTCAAACGCGCAGCGCTTCAGATCGGGATAAGGTTCCGTTGACAGTAATGGAAGCGCAGTGATGAGCATCCGCATATACACCACCGTCTTCAAACCCAGCCAATGGCATAAATATAGGCCTCCGTTAAACAAAGAGGAGTAGATAATCAAGTTGAAACGGGGGCATTCCGCCAGCATGACACCGGCAGAATACAAGCACGTGACTCCCCGCCTGGCCGGCCGACTTGATCGCGGAGCCAAATTTCCCGCTATATTTGTCGCTCTTGAGCGATTATCCAATCTACCCCCCGGATTAGACAAAAGGGAAAACACCAAATTCAACACAATATTTGACTCCTCCGATCACAATTGTCAAGTGTTCGACTGCCGAGATCCCGCTCCCAACCACACCCAGCCAACCGGACCGACAGGAAGAAATCCGCAACCGAGAAAATCTATACTGAACGATCCATCTAAATCACTGTCACAATGAGCTACTTCCGCGTCACCCTTGTCCGCTCCGCCATCGGTCTCCCCCGGAGAACCACAGACGTCCTCAAAGCCCTCGGACTCAAGAAGCGCATGGTAACCGTGTTCCACCCCGTCTCGCCGTCCGTCGCCGGTCAGATCATGAAAGTCAAAGAGCTAGTCGAGGTCCGCGAAGTTGAGAAGCGGTTAACGAGACAAGAAGTCCATCTCGAGCGCAAGCCGGATCCGGGCTACTACGTTGAGAAGACCTCGGGAGCTGAGTGGAAGGAGAGCAGGTGATTACGGATGCGACTGTTTTCGCTTTCTGTATCGGCTCGCGGCGTTTTTTTCTTGTTTCGATGTCCACTTTCTTGTGGAGGGCTTCCAGGCTTGTTTAGAAATAGAAGGCGGACTTTGAAAGGGATGATGATATGATGGTTGAATCGTCCATTGGGATGTTGTTGAATTGACGAAAGTTGGTCTTGAGCTTGCCTGGGACTCTTTTCTTTTACTTCTTTTTTTATTGCAGTGGAAAGTTCTGTTATCTCTGCTTGCATGAAGCGGTGTTGTTTTTATATCTGATATTTTATGTTTGTCTTGAGGGCTCGTTGGGGCATACACGGCTCTACGATATCGCTTACCGTCTTGTTATGACTTATTGTACTATACATACTTCGCTACTATGTTATACTAGAGCACTGGGGATCCATGTGAATTTGATCAAAATTCAAAGAACCTACCTTACCACATGAGTCAAACTAATCCGTAAAATTCCTTGGTTGCAAATACAGGTTTCAAACTGAACGCTACTCTTGCCGACTATGATGTAGACCGGTCCAAGTTCGCTTGTGGTATAATTAATACTCAGGACTATGAACAGTGTTATTGCTATGAACAATAAGAATCATCTAGGCTTTGAACAATGTATCAAGGAAACCTTCTGCCAGGCGATTGACGATACTTTTATCCGGCATGCTGCCGGCCACGCCGTACAGGGCAGCGGTGTCACCCCTCTTGATAAGATATGACTTTCCTTGTCGCTTCCTCTCCTCGGCCTTATCCAACTCCTTCTCGACAACTTCAATGAGGTCGGCAGTGAGCTGATCGACTGCAGTGGCTGTCGGAACAGTGAACGCTACGTGAATTGCGCCAGGCGACTGGAGAGCATTAAGATGCCAGCCCTTGGCCGACAAAGCGTCTGCCATGTCGTAGATGTCGACAGCACCATTTTTGCTTTGGAATGCTATGACGCTGACCATGGGGTTTCCAACAACGTTAAGATTCTTCGACAAAAGCGGGTGTTCTTTGATCGACGTCTCGAATTTCTTCGCCGCGCCAACTATCTTAAGGCAGCTGTCGATGTATCCAGATTCTCCCACACTCATCAAACTCGTCCAGCAGCCTGCGATGAGCGCACCCGGCCGAGACCCTGCCACGGAAGGGGATGCGTAGACACCACCGGACCAGTCAGGATACACGAAATACTGATAGCTGCGGTAGTTACGGTTTCGGTACAGCACCACAGAGTTACCCTTAGGGGCGAAGCCGTACTTGTGTGTATCGACACTAATGCTGGTAACGCCGGGGAGCCGGAAATCGAACCCACCCTCTTCCTCATATGGCGATGGGAAGCCGGCCTTCTTGAGGAAGGCAATCACAAAGGATCCCAGACAGCAATCAACGTGAAGAGGAATCTTGTACGCAGTGGCAAGTCGGGACAACGCAGGAATATTGTCGACAATACCATGAGGGAAGTTTGGTGCAGAACCAACGAGAAGGACGGTATTCGGATTGATCAGGCGACGCACGGATGGGATGTCCACCTTGTATTCTGGAGCTGGGCATGGTACACGATGCAATTTAATTCCAAAGTAGTTCGAAGCCTTATAGAAAGCAGCATGAGCGGTATCAGGGATGATCCTGCGTCGGTTAGTTTATTTTACATCCACGGAGAAACTAGGTAAGCTCACATTTCTGGCTCCTTAATACCGCGTTCAGCATATGCCTTGTTCCGCGCTCCCAGACAAGCCATCAGAATTGATTCAGTGCCGCCGCTAGTGGTGACGCCGGCACCATCAGCCGGAGCATTGAACAAAGCGAGTACCTATATTCATTTTGAATGAGCCACCACGTCGACCTTCCTGAGGAGCGACAACATACCATAGCCACAACCTCAGCTTCCATCTTCCGAACACCTGGGAAGACGTCCGGATGGATGGGGTTAGCAACCCCAAACTGCCCAAATGCTTCAGTTTGAAGCTTCAGGAGGTCTTTTCCACCGTGATAAACGGCACCACTGACGCGACCATCTTCCCACCGGGTATGTTCCATGTTCGCCAACTTATCAAGCTCGGCACGGATCTGCTCGGGGGTCCATCCTTCCTTTGGTAAAGCCAAATGTCTCGTGACGTCGGGACCGCTGGCGATCAGCTTCGTCTCCAAATTTTCGATCGCTGTCGAAACCTGCTTGTCTACTTGACCGCGAACACCAGGGAGGCGCAAAAAGAGGGAGTAGCAGAAGAGACGGATCGCGGCGTAGACATTGCGGATACTGCCGAGAATACCATAACCACGTAATGAATAGAATGTTTTGCGAACATAACGAAAAATAAACAGTATGAATACGATGTTTCTGACACTGTTCTAACTATTAGAAAACACAGATTCATTGAATAGGTCCAGGGGTATACAGCGATGCAAGGGTGGGGAGAGTGGACTGATCTTCCCACTTACAGATCCAGATTCAAGGCCGCCAGTTGAGCATTAGGAGTCCTACTATATCCCAGTAGCTTATTCTGTAAAGCGACCGGAAGAACCGAGGATGCCATGGCTAATCAAAAGCAGTCTCGAGGACTGGAGGTAAATGGGATGAACTTCCAGAAACCAACGATGATGGGGATAGGGAACGTGGAAAGATCGGATTTAGTGTTCCAAGGAAATCAATGCGGAGGACCAGAGCGCCGTTAATAAGGAATACCTCGGTTGGTCCCGCACATGCAACATCATCGGAAAGCTTGGACCGATTCCAACGTTACATTACTCAAACATGAGTCACTAAATTGGTTGAATAATAAGTATAAAGATATCATATAAATGTCAATTTTTGGCATTTCCCTTTTCGTTCCCCTAGAAGAAATGCAGTCATTCAAGTCCGCTTATATACAAATAATCCTCTGAGATGGACGCTTTTGTTTCCTAACACCAGTCTCTCATTCCTTTTCCATTTCCAGGGACAAGACTTTTGAAAAATACCCCATAAACAAAACAATAACTGAATCCCAAGCACATAAAAAAACATCAGATCATGAAATTCACCCCCCTTTTTCAGGGAGCCGCTGAGGGAATACAAGAGGTCTAAAGAAAATTGAGCACCTCCGTTCAAAGAGAAGCCCAATATGCGAAAAGATAAAAGGGAAAACGATAGAAGGTAGAAGATTTCACATCGAATGTGAAATTTAGGCAGCAACGCCACCAGCAGCGGCGGCAAGCTCCTTCTCCTTGGCAACAAACTGAGCCTGCTCTTCAGCAGTGAGATCAAGGAGGGGCTTGTTCTCACCCGACTGCATGTTACGGTAGTAAGCACGGATGATACTGTCGGCATCATCAACAGCGATAGGACGAATATCAGCAAGAGCCTTGATCTTGGCTGTGCACTCCTTGTACTGAGCATCAGTCATCTCAATCTTGAGTTGCTGAGCACGGGACTTGATAGCGTTCCATCCAGTAAGGCGAGAAGCGAAGTGAACGTATCTGGTCATACCGAAGTCGGCAGGGTTGATGATCTCGTAGGTGCTGGGGTTGTTCAAGATGGCCTTGGCGTGGATACCAGCCTTGTGGGTGAAAGCGCAGAATCCGGTGATGTAGTTGTTGAAGGGAATGTTGACCTCAACGGCCTCAGCCACGATGTCCTCAATGTCCTTGATCTTCTCCAACTTGTACTTGCTCTTGACATATTGAGGGTCGGCGACCATCATACGAGCCATGAGACCACCAAGAGGAGTGATACCGTTACGCTCACCGATACCAAGAACGGAGGTATCGATGTGGGTAGCACCGGCCTCCAGAGCACAGTAGGCATTGGCGATGGCGCAACCGGTATCGTTGTGGAAGTGAGTCTCGATATCGCAGCTGACAACACCCCGAAGAACACGAACAAGCTCGTAAACCTGGCGAGGAGAAGCGCAGCCGACAGTATCGGCAATACCAACACGGTTCACACCGACCTTGTCGACGGCAGAGTAGATGGACAAAAGGTCGACGAGGTCAGAACGGAAGGAATCCTCACTGGAGAAACGGATCTCGATGCCCTTGGACTTGACGTATTCGATAACTTCGATGGCGGTGTTCTTGATGTAGGTCATATCCTTACCGTGGGAGTGTTCACGGAGGTAAGAAGAAGTTCCAATGACGACATCACTATAGTTCACTGTTAAAATAAGCGTTAAGAAGATTTATCAAGAAACACTTACACTCCGTCAACACCAGTCTCAACAGCGACACGCGCATCGTCCATGTGGCAACGAATGTGAGTGAGAATCTATGAAAATAGTTAGTTTGAACCGAACTACATGACAAGGATTGTAAGGAACCAACGTACCTTGGCCTTCAGGCCGAGCTTGCAGATGGCCTCACAGTCAGCTCTCGACTGCTCGGATGCGCAAGGGCTAGTAAGTTCAATCTACGATAGGAGTAATTGTTAGTGAATGCTTTCGGTGGTAAATGGCCATCTCCCGCTTATGACTCACGTAGTCGACACCGAAATCATCCAAGGCCTTGGCGATCTGAATCTTCTTCTCGGTATCAAAGAAAGCATTGGCGAATTGCTCACCCTCACGGAGAGTACTCTCAATGATCTTGAAACGGGAAACATTGCTCAGGAAGTCGGTAACACCGACGTTGTGGCCATAGGGATTCCGGGAAACTGAGGGGTGGGGGTTCTGGCGGGTCTCGACAGCAGTGAAGCCGGGGTGTTCACCTTTGGAACAGAAATCAGTCATGCTTCCATGAAGGTGAATCACTTGTACACATACCGTTGACATTGGATTGACCATTCGCGACGTTGGCGTGCCCATTGGGCTCGTTGTCTGCACCGGGACACATTGTGATGGTATCTAGAGTGGGGTAGACTATACTATATGGTTGGTATGAGATCAAGTTTTGGTAGAAGATGTTGAGATTTGACAGCGGGATGCGAACAAAGAGTAAATTTATAGGAAGACTTACAATGAGTCACAGCTCAGGAGATCAACTGTTTATATGAATGATTAGAGAAAGCAAAGAAGGAAATCAGGGAAGAGTCATAGAGGGAAAAAAGTGGGTGGAGTGCATTTAAGAGGCGGGCGGTCTACTCTTTTCGGGGAGGGGGGTATGACTCGGCCGTCTTCATAGTTTTTGCGGCAAAAGAAAGAAAATTTCACAGGCCAAGCAACCTTTGTGTGGGGAATTTGTGTCCAGAGTGCTTGCGGAAGCCCCAATTGCTCATCTTTGAGGATCTTCCCCAATCCCAAAAAGGATTAGTGTAGCGCAAATAGTAATACCAATTACTATTCAGCTCTGATATGGTACTTCATCGGTCTGAGGTCATTACATTTTGTTAGTGTCTTAGAGGGAAGGCTGATTTGCCACTGCACATCTGCTTTTCACGATGATGAGGAAATTTCCATTTAGCTCTGAGAGTGAGAATGTTATCCTTTCACATTTTTATTTATCATCATTACCACTAAACTCTGTGTGTGTGTTAAGTTTTTTTTTTTTTTCTTTGAAGGCTTCCTACATAACTAGTGAGTTTTATACTGGGAACCGACATCGGCATTAGCCCCGATGATTGGAGAGGATCCACCCAAATCGGCTGTAGGCTTTTTGTAAGTTGCCCGGCAGCGTTCGACTAAAGTTAGCAAAGCGTTGGCGCGAGGTGTTAGGGGCAAAAAAAATTCAGAGATCTAGAATACACACAATTGATAATCAAGACATTATAAAAAAAATTGTTTGTTACTGTGGTGATGGTTCTCAAAGGCTCGAATTGAATATCTCTACCATCCATTCAGTTGGGTAAGACCGAGAGTATCGTCAACGTCATGGCTTCCGACACCGCCCTTAATCGTCCCATTTCAGGGGGTTTCGGTACTAATTCTTTTTCTTTGGCCTCCGGTTGGTTTATCAGTAGGTTTTGATGATTAATGGTACCTTATTCAGATAGGTTACCTAAGCTTTAACAATTAATGAATATTAATATCTCATATATCACCACCAGTCATAATGAGTGGTTTATAAAGCTACACAACAATCATGGGCGCTTTTTCAGAAAAAGAATGACAAGGGCGCACCATTAGTTCAAGCATAAGTACCATAATAAACGCTTGCAGTTCACTAAAAAGTCCATCAGAAAAGAAGAAGAAAGAAAGGGCAAAAAAGGGCTCAAGGTCGATTTACTGTCTGTCATACTTTCCAGCTGTTGAATCTCGTGGAACCCTCACTTGAGTACAAAAGCGGCAGTGCGACTGGGGTCGTAGTGCCCGTCGGAATCGATTAATCCTGATTCGGCGCTATCTGTGTATTTGTTCAGGGCAAAGGGAGCATCGGAGTGAACCATCTCGTCTCTACCTCTTTCCAGGCGCTGATCCCTGGACTTCCCAATACCATACCCTTTACCTCGGGATCCCATAACACTTCCAAGCCCAATCTTACTGCTTTTTCGCATGCCGAAGAATAGCCCTGCCACGACAACAATGATGATGCCCAGGCTGATGGGGAGACCAATTAACAGGGCTACTTTGTTGAAGGCCATCGGTTGAGGTGGAGGCTTGTGTTGCTCGACAGGCTTGGGACGTAGGGTAATTGTAGGTCCTTTTCGAACGCTTGCTCGCGTACCCGACGCAGGATCGAGCTCGATGATGTAGAGAGTCAACTCGTTCTGTGGCTTATCTTGTAGCCAGTCCTGGCGTATATGGAGCGGGATGTATCCATAACTATTATCGGTGCTTTTAGATGTGAATGCAGACTCTCCCGCTGAAGAGTTTGTGTATCTCATTTCGATAGTGATCGTGGCATTGAGCGGATAAAAGTCGGCATTCCAGGTGACATAGTAAGTGGCTTCCACGATTATATCTGCCCCATCGCGTGGAAGACAGATGGGTGCGAAAGGTCCCTTTGAATCAGTACAAATTGGGAAATCATTGGGAAAAGCCTCGCTTCTGCGTAAGGGCACTGTTGGATTACGGTGGAAGATAAATTCTTCGACCTGTCCCTCCACTTTGATAATAACTTAATCCATTGTCATCGACAGCCGTAGGCTGAGTCACGAGGTTTTGCTTACCACTGTGATCTGTCTCATGTGCCTTCCTTGTTCCGACACTCAAGCTATGATTCAAGAGAATAGCTCTTGTGAACAGCACTGGAAGCATACTAGTAAGCAGAATAAGGAACCGCATCATAGATTCGAGTATGAGTGTAATGTGAACGGTGTTTTCTAAATGATGCTAAACAGGTCGACACTGACAGATTTCAAAAAGGATGTATAGTAACTAGTAGTGTTTGCAGGGGAGTGGTGGATTATGCGACCATGTATATAAGTCAGTATAAGACATTGAGTATTGAGATTTTCTCTTAAATATTCGACAGTCCGACGTAACAAGAGCAAGGAAGGTGCTACGGAAGACGTCAAGTGTCGCGGAATTCAACATGGTCGATCTTAAACAATCAATTGGGACTAGTAATTTCTGGATCGTATACAACGTACCATCTATTAGGGCAGAGATGGTTTTGAAGGCTTGTGTATACTGGTACATGAAAACATAGATCACAGGATGTAATATATACAATCTATGGTAAGAATGAGAAGATATGATATCATAAGGTATAGAATGGTTTGGGTACTATTGACGGTAATTTCACCTTGGAAACGACGCAAAGTAGTTACAGCGATGCCCTCGATCGGAGGTATCGTTATATCTTACACATGTAGGATGTGAAAGAAAGGTACTTACATATGTTATTTATATACATGTATGTATGTACGATGTACATAAGGGATGCTTCTTTGGTGGGACGACCGGCACTAAATAATGAGATCAAGCTAGTCAAGAGCTTAAATCCGGCTCTGTATGATTATCTATTTGTTTTTATTCCATTTGACAAATTTAGCGTTAAACCCCTTCTTTCTAGAACCATTAACCATAAACAAAAACTGTTTGTGCTTCTAGTTCCTTTGTCTGCATAGGTACGGGTTGAGTGGGTTTTCCCCGCGACGGGACCTGATTCGCTCTCCGGCCGCTTAGAGTTAGTCCCCGTTACAGGCCACTTTACGTTTATGTCTATCGTGGCCCGTTCCAACTCTTCCACAACTCAGGTGCCCGTCTTCCTCGCTACCTGCTGTCCGTACTTTGGCCTTTCAATTTGCCTATCTTACTCCAAAGTGCGCATTCACTTTGTCCAAGAATTCGCCAAGGTTAGTTTTCTTATCTATCTATCTATATATAAAAAAAAAGAAATTGATAGTTGCATCGCGAGACTTCCCCCCCTATTTGTTTTTTTTGCTGACATACGCGTCATTGCGAGTAGCATCATGCGCTTCATCCAACTCCTCCCCATCCTTCCAGCCCTCGCTGTGGCGCAAGAGCAGGTGCCGCTCGCAAATAGAGTCCAGGGTTGGTTTGATAAGGCAAAGTCGTACCTGCCTACGGCGACCCCTGTCGTTCCCGCTGTTGAGAAGGTGGTCGAACAGAAAATAGAACAAAAGACTGTCACTCCTTTCAACTTGACCAACTACCAAACCCTCTTGCGGCCAACTTCTGAGGCTCAGGACTGGCTTGTTTACATCACCGGTGGTAACAAGACTTGCTTCGGGCGCTGTGGCCATGCGGATAAATCGTTCAATGTAAGGGTCCATTAATAGGGGGCTTGACAAGTGCATGGAGCTCACCATGCTATTTTAGGAATCCGTCCTTATGTTCTCGGCCGATCCGACCTCGCCCAACCTCGGCTACCTGAACTGTGAATCTAACCAGGTCTTGTGCTCGGCCTGGTCTGCTGCTGCTCCCTCTGCTTGGTATTTCCAGGTCCCTGCCCAAGTTGGCGAGGAGCGCCCTGCCACCTCTCTCCGTACTGTGTACCTGAACGCAACAACTGTCACCCCTGAGGCAATCTATCAGATCCATAGCGAGAAGCTGTATGAGAAACGGCCCGCCTACGATGGTGCGCTTCACCCAACCGATGGCTGGCTTGCCCAGAATGGACTTTTGGTTCCTGTCGGCTATGTCATCTACGGCTTCAGTGCTATCCCCAGCTGGCTCTTCATGGTCTTCATCAGTTTCTTCAGCCGGACTATGATGTGAGTATCCCCGGGATGGTTTGATTTGCGCTTAACTGATCACCTGTCAATAGGAGCCGTCGCATGGGTAACACTGGAGGTGCACCGGCCGCGCGTGCTAATTAGACATCGCTATTCATGTGGGAGATGATGTTCGGTTTCAATGTTTCATGACCAGGGATGTATATATAATGATTAGCCGTATCTAAGATAAACTTGGATCACGTTGGGCCTTGGTCACCTGACTCCAAGATGCGCTTGCTGTTAACAAAAATATAATAAATTTGGGACTTGGAACATCTTTTAAGCTTCTGCATATATATCAAACCTCCCATGTAAGCTAATACCTAGATTTCTAGAGGATTTAAGTTTTCGAACTATTGAACTCAAGCTGTTCTGCGGAAACTTCGGTTTCTAGTGACTTTCCCTTTACGGAATGGGGGCTACTGATCCATGGATGGAAGTGCGTGACCTGAGAGTATCGACTAAGCCGGTAATTTACTTCAACCATTTCCAAGTTCCAACCATCCGAGTCACTAATAAATTGTTGACGGAGGAAGCATCTGAATATTGACAGTACTGTGAATATTATGTCTATTACCGAGTTAAAATGGTCTTCTATGTTAAATTAATGTTCGAAGCAGAAACAGATATTGCCAGCAGTCTCGTTGCGGGCCACGGTTGGCGGTTGTGTACCTGCCACATCCCACACTCTATGGTCCTCCTTAGACTTCTTGTCTGACGATGGGATATCTATCCCCTTCAGAGCATCTAGCATTGGTGCCTTTTTCTCGATCCTCACACACATTTTCGGGATCGGCCTTGTCTTCACTCTTATCCTCCGGTTTCAAGGGCAACCACCTCATGAAAATGGGGCCAAAGATTGACAGGCTCGCAATCGCAACCGCGACATAAAACGTGCGCGAGATAGCCTCATTGTAGGCAAGCAAAGCTAGGGGGATTTGAGCCGGTGTTAATTGATCGCGGAATCCCGTCGCACCACTTTGCAGAGCTGAATGCGCATCTGCAGCCGGGAGTCTAGACAGCATATTCGCCAGTAGCTCATTCTGAAACACGCTTTGTCCGACTGGAAGAAAAATCGCACTGGCCAGAGTTTGCGTAAAGGTCAAGATAGTGGCCGCCATCGGCATGTCTGCTGGAGCTACAGCCACGGACGACACCAGTAAGGCATTCTGAACGCCGATACCGACTCCAGCACTGAATATGACCTGGTATCCGAACCAGTATCCGATACTGGAATCGACCTTCAAAGTACTCAAAAGACCTGCTCCTATAGCTGCGAGCACTGATGATACCAAGAGAAATGGAGTGTAATATCCGATTACTGAGGCGAGACCTCCGCCGATCATGGCAAAAATGACCATCCCGATTAGGCTTGGAAGGTTATCGATTCCTGACTGGGTTGCGGACTCGTTTTTTATGGCCTGGAACCAAATAGGAAGCTGCTCTGCGGTCAGAGTCACTTTTCCTGAAAATAGTGAGTCGAGGAAAGGGAAAGCGACTCACATAGTACACGAAAATAGCCATCGCTGCGGAAATGCAAGTCCCATACCAAACAGCACCCCATATGTCTCTATTCTTCATCAAACGCACGGGGATCGTGGCCCGATCTCCTTGCCATACTTGAATCCCGAGAAACATGATGAAAGTCACTCCCGATACCACAAATAAAGCAATAACCCGGCCGTTACTCCAGGGCCAGACGGACCCGGCCCATTGCAGCGCGAAGACTAGGCATATAATGGATGGTGCTAGAATTATAGTGCCCGGTAGATCAAATTGCTCGACTTGCTTTTTCCAGCCTAGACTCTGCACTGAAAGTGTGTTGGAAGGTAGGCAAAGGAGAATGAACAAGACAGCGAGGCCGCCAAAGGGAAGATTGATATAGAAACACCATCTCCAGGTGAGATGGTCTGTAAAAGCGCCTCCCATACTAACATAATTAGCACCAGAAGAAATGGAAAGTTAAAGACCACTCACATTGGCCCAGCAACACTAGCAACTGCATGCATACTAGAAATCAAACCCATATATATAGGGCGCACTCGCAGCGGTACTGCGGTTGACACGATGATAATACATCCTGAGAAGAGTCCGGCAGCCCCAGACCAGCGATGGTTCGCCCTACAATTAGGGCATTCGAGGTTGGCGCAATGCCGCAAATCAAAGATCCGATCTCGAAAATAAGGAGGCCCACCAGAAAAACCCATTTTGATGGGTAGAATTGGTACAGTTTGCCGAATATCAATTGCACAGCGCAGGTTGCAAAAAGGTAGGAGCTTCCGTACCAAGCAACGTCGTCCAGCGAGTTGAAGTATGTTGTGATCTGCGGAATTGCTGTTGCGAGAACTGTGGAATCCTGACGAGGCCGCATAAGTAAAGCTTGCCATGTATAGCAACCGGAAAATCCTCACCAAGGATACACAAAAGAGTGTTGTACATAAAGCGACTGTCACAGGGATCAGTCTCCATAGAGATGGGATTTCGTCTTGAGGGGGAGAAGTGGCATCTTCCGTTGCTGGCTTCACCTCACTGGTAGAACCAGAAAGGCTACTCTGGCTAGAACTCATTTTTAAATGCATCCAAGGTAATGTCGCCAGTTTGAAGGTACTTCTCGCTTTCAGGAGCTTTTGCCTTTTATACTCTCGTTTGGTATACTCTCGGGGCCGAGCCGTGCTTCTCATTGGTGGTGAGTTCGGGCGCGCGGCATCCGCGGGCCTTTGGCATCCGAGTCTTCAAGAACCCTATTTGCTTGTCTTGCAACCCACGCCCCCTGAAATGGATTCATCAGTGCCTGGAGAAAGCATCCATGCCAAGAGACAGCGTCTTGCAGTAGTCCCAAAAGCAGTATGTCTGACTGATGGTCATTAATAAAGTACTTGGTGCTGACATGGAATGTTGCTTAGTGTAAAGGCTGTAAAACACGCAAAGTAAATGAGCTCTAACCATTTCAGATGAGATCCGGATTGATTAAATTGTGCTTTAGATACGATGTGACCGAATCATCCCTTGTTCGAATTGTCGGATGGCAGGAATCGCCTGCGAGAAAGTTGAGCCTGCCTCCGGCAAACGACAACGATCAGAGCAGGCTACCCATTTGTGAGTCTCCCCTGGGAGCCAAGCGAACAAAACCTGATACTTGCGATAGAGAAGATCATATTAAAGCCCTTGAAAGCCGACTCCAAGTCGTTGAATCTCGATTGAAAAGTTCTCCTCTTGACCTACCGCAACACACAACACCGACAGAGAGTACGAATACGCCCCAAGACAACCACAGAGTCGTACCAGTCTCCGATCTGCCAATCGCCGTATATGAAGGTGAATCATCATTCATGAGGCAGTCAACTCATGCTAGGGATACTGCTGAAACGATCGCGAACTCGAAGAATACTAGCCCCGGGTCTGATCTACATTCTGCATTTCACTCACTCAAAAGTCTCCTGGAGCCAGCCTCACAAAGCGCTCGGTTTCTTGGTACCAGTAGCCATAATGTAGCACAGGTGGCTTTGCCTTTACCATCCGATGTTATTGTGACTTTGCTGCGAAGATTCCAAGGTGAGACCTTTTCTATGCCTCCAAATATTCTCTCCAGGAATAACGAAGACTACCAGAAAAGAAGCCTCTCTTCCTGTGCTCCTATCCTGTCAATGATTTAACTCTGCTCGAGCGCCTCTGTCAGAAAGTCTATTTTCCTACCCAAGCTGTGTCTGCCGGCGATGTTGCAGCGATGCATGGAATTCTTTACTTTGTAATGAGAGAGTCCCTGTCAACTGATGACAACGTATGTGAACAAATTGATCTCAAAGCACATATTGCCGCCTGCAAGCAGAGCTTTGAGGCCGGAATTGAAAGATATGATGTGCACGTTGTACCCAGCTTCGAGAATACCATTGCTTTGACCATGGGTGTGAGTGCCCCTTGTTTCTTAACTGAAACATTACCGTGAGGATACCATGCTAAACAAATATCTTAGGTTCTAAAAGCACAAGATGAGGCAAACCCTTTGATGGGGTGTCATCTAATTTCTGCTGCTGTGAGGCACTGTAAAATACTCGGATATCATCGGGAGTCGACGTTCAAGAAAGACCATGATGGATATGCAGACCACAAGCGCCGACTCTTTTGGACTCTTTATGTTTTCGATAAAAAAAATGTCTTTACTCCTGGGCCGAGCGTCTTACATTCAGGACTTTGACATCGACGTCAGGATTTCAGCCCCATCTTCCGACCCGGCGATTCGGCCTTGGGATGAGGCATTCTATTGGGCGATCAAGCTCGCAGATATTGAAGGAAAGATCTACAACGATCTGTACTCAGCGACTGCATTGAATGTCAGGTCCTCCATACGAGTGGAACGTATACTTGATCTGAAAAACAAGATAGAGGAATGTCGCAGAGGAAGACATGAGGTACAGCGTCATCTATATCCTGGAAACGCATCTTGCGAGCAAAGTATTGACTGGTCATCCTTTTACGCCAGATCGAGTATAGTAAAGTGAACGAACCCAACATGTACGAGCTAGCCTCCAAGACATGGGACGTATTGTACTATTCAGCTTTGACATCCCTTCTCCGTCCAGCTTCCATACGTGCCAACGGGTGTGAAATTGGCCCTGAGTGTTATGAATCCGCACGCCGAAATCTACGATGCCACCTGGAGTGTTTTCCTAGCTATGAAAAGTCAGATGTCTGCACCGTCGCTGATTATGCAAATTGGTCTGTGATATAGCCCGTTCATTCTCTGTATCTGCATAAATGGCTCACACATTTCCAGGGTTCTGCTCTACTCATCTCTTACTCCTGTGATTGTGATATTCCTTCATGCCATTGCCGAAACAAATATTGACGACATCCAACTGCTCGAAGCGGTAGTTACTACACTCAAACCAACATGTGGCGTCTCAAGTGCATCGAAACGGATGTACAACATATGTTCTAACCTTTGCCGTGTTGCACGAGAGTTGGTCGAATCCCAGGGACTTTACAATGGAACACACAACGAACGAAAGAATTCTTTGCAACTGCTGAATCTAACCCAGGCAGGGCATGCGCTCTTTCCCGAAACTGGACAGGACTCTCTGAATGTGGATATGATGAGCTATCTAACCTACCCGGAGGCACGAGACATGTCAGATCTCTTGGATAGCTGGGACACCGGACACCTCTCTACAATGGATTTGTTCGGGGCCAGTTTTTGAGACCTGTAGGTGAATGTATACTAGTAAGTATGAACTCACGTCACTTGAAGGACATTCTTAGACATTCTATGAAGACATCTGGTTTAGATTATTAGTTTGTAACATATGATACAATAAATTTCACGTCTCAAGTTTATCTAGATCAACAATTGTCAGCAGGGATTCCTGAATCCCTCTGTAAATTACTTTCTGATGTGTAGTTGAGCACTGTCTCTTAAAATTAATGATAAATGTCAAAATAACAGACTCAGCAAAAACAAAGTCGTCTGAGAATCATTTACACGAGAGAAGGCTACTGAAAGTATATAAAAAGGGCCGGGGCGGAAAATAAACTGGAGCCCGCCTTAGGTCAAGACCGGGTCTAATTCCGCGCGACCAAAGAAACCCCATCCAAGCTCCATTCATCTCAAGTTTCTTCGCAAACCATACCCCCCCCCTCACCAAAAACAACAATGGCCGAATTAGAACGCATCCCTCCCTCGACAACGGCATATGTAGTGGCCACGGCCATTATCGCCGGTGTAACCGGTTACTTCATCGGCCAAGGCGCGTCACTTTTCTCCTCCACGAAGGAAAAAGAAGGCTGGCCGAACAGCTACAATGTGAAGGTGCACCGCGACTCATCGGACGAGGAATACGAGGATGAGGAAGAGGAATCCAACAGCGAAGATGAAGGCGATGGTCGGGAACTTGCTAGTTTCGAGGGGAATGACGAGGAAGTGAAATTGGTTCTTGTCGTGAGGACTGATTTGGGCATGACTAAGGGTATGTTATGTTCTATTTTTTTTATTTTAATTTATCTTAATTTTTTTTATACATATCATAACTAATGGATGGTTTTTTAAAAGGGAAAATCGCCGCTCAGTGCTCTCATGCTACCCTTGCCTGCTACAAATATCTTACTGCGCACTCGCCAAACTCGCCTATCTTGCGTCGCTGGGAATCGCAGGGACAGGCTAAGATTGCGCTGCAGACTAAGTCGGAGGATGATATGGAGTTGTTGTATGCTCAGGCTATCAGTCTTGGGCTCTGTGCGAAGGTTATCACGGATGCTGGCCGGACGCAGATTGCCAGTGGAAGCAGGACTGTGCTTGGAGTGCTGGGCCCCAAGAGTGTGGTTGACGGTGTGACGGGGCATTTGAAATTGTTGTAGATGTAGATACTTAAAAGGTACTGGATTACGCATTATCGCAAGTTGGATATGAACCAAGATGACATGAATATATACCATTGATGAATTGAGACAATTCTCATAGGCATGGTAACATGCGGCGATGGCTGCAACGTGGACCTTAGTATCCGTCTTACAATATCAGCATGCTCGAACGCTACAATGCATATTGAACAAAGTAGCTCGCATACACTATTACCAAACTACGCAGTTTTTACACAAGGATGTTGGCTAGTCATGGTTTTTCCCAAACCTCATGGGCCGACGGCCTAATCGGCAGGGATTAGGAATATGACGCCGCCAAACACCAAGCCATCCAGCCGAGCTCACCAAAGGGAGCTCAAGACCAGAGTGATGCAAGATGTTCAGACTTTAATCTTGAATCTGTCGACCGGAACGCTGTAAACCATCCACGATTGCGATGGCTCCCTTCATCGTCGAACTGTCCAGCAATCAACCGATACGCAGTAACGACCAGGATCGCTGAACACAGATCCGTTGAAAGAAAAAAAAGAAAGAAAAAAGAAAATCAAAATCTGCGTGCAGCCGCTGCGCCTTTTATCCTTCGCGCTAAACTTCCGCGCTAAGACTTTGTCGCGCTAAACCTTACCGAGATGGTCGGGTCTTATGTAATCACTGAACTTGGAACCCTTCGGTCTAGTCTAGTATTATCGGGCGCATTGACTTCATCGTTTCCTCACGTCGGTTTTGATTCCCCAGGCGACGATTCTAATTCCCCCGTTTTCCAATTTAATCTTTGTGTGGGGTTTTGTTTTTTTAATTTTTTTTTTTCTTTTTAAATATTGTTCCTATTAGACTGCTCATTTGTCGACATCATGACCGACGCACTTTCGATCGAGCAGAATAATAAAATCCGTGTGGCGCTGGGCTTAAAGCCACTTCCTGTCCCCGGTGCCGACGGCCCTTCGTTCAAGGAGCCCGAACACGATCATTCCAGCTCAGGTTATGAAGATGAGGAGCCCGGGAGTACGCTTGAGTCGCGCGAGGCGCTGGCCTCTTCTAACTGGCAGAAGATACAGGATGACGCAGAGGCCAAGCGGAAACGGGAAGAGCGAAATGCTGCGATCAGAAAAGCGCGTGACGAGGCACAGAGGAACATGAAACTGCAGGGTACAACGCTGGGAGAAGGTGCTGATATGGAAGTCGATACCAAGACCTGGTTGCTGCAGACGAAGAAGAAGCAGAAGAAGATTGAGAAGGAACGGGCGCGCAAGCTTGCGGAGGAGCTTGAAGAGCGTGCTCGTGCGGCCGAATACACAGCGGAGGACCTTGCGGGTATCAAGGTTGGACATGCGGTTGGAGACTTCGATGGCGGCGATCACATTCTTACGCTGAAGGATACGACGGTCGACGAGAACGAAGAGGAAGGGGATGAATTGGAAAACCTCGAAATGAAGGAACACGAGAAAACTACAGAGAAACTCGAGCTCAAGAAGCGTAAGCCGGCTTACGACCCTACGGAAGAGAATACTGGAATCCTGGCACAATATGATGAGGAAATTGATGGCAAGAAACGGAAGCGCTTCACGCTCGATGCACAAGGGACTACCGTTGAGGAGCGGGAGGCTAAGAGACAGGAAATTTCCGACAAGTTGAAAAGGAACATTGTCAGTCTCGACCTGGCACCTGAAGCCCCAACTCCCACCTCCGATTACATGGACGTCAGCGAAATCAAAGTCAAGAAACCCAAGAAGAAGAAAGCCAAGGCGACCAAAAAACGCGCTGTCATGGATGAAGACGAGATATTTGCCACCCCCGGTTCGACAGACACACCAAATACAAATGCCATGGAGGTCGACACTAGTAATGGACAGCCTGTACCAGCCCCTGCACCCCGCAAGTCAGTCAGCGAGGATATTTCGTTTGTCGATGACGATGATCTACAAGCTTCTTTGACACGTCAGAGGCGTGCTGCTTTCAAGAAGCGGCAGAAGACTCGTCCGGAGGATCTTGCACGCCAGCTTAGGGAAGAAGAATCTCAGACACCCATGGAGGTGGAAACACCTGGCGAAGACGAGGAAGAACCTGGTTTGGTCATTGATGAGACCTCGGAGTTTGTCTCCAACCTACAGAAACCCACACTTCCCGAGCGCCGCGAGCGGCAGACAACGACGCCCGCCGATGAGTCACGTGCCAGGTCGGAAGGACCTAGTGTCCAGGACGAGGACGCGGATGAGGGCGATGTGGACATGGACCGCGTCTACAATGATATCGAAGACGAAGAAGAGCTCAAGGCGCGCATCAAGAGCGAAGAGACTTTAGGTAACCCTCAAATCAGTGGTACTGGATTGGAGGAAGAGACTACATTGGACCAGGGTCTTGGTGCTACATTGTCCATGCTTAAGCAGCGTGGATTGGTCAAATCATCTGACGCTGCTGACCACAATTCGCTCATTCGCGACCGCCAACGCTTCCTACAGGAGAAGAACCGAATGGAGACTGATGCCGAGAAACGTGCTCGGTTGCAGCGTGAGCGTGACCGAGCCTCCGGCAAGCTCGACCGAATGTCTGCCCGTGAAAGAGAAGAATATGCTCGTTGGGAGAACAAGCAGCGTGATCAGCAGGATGCTCGTCATATGGCAGAAGTATTCAACCGGGAATACCGGCCCGATGTTCAGCTCAAATATGTGGACGAGTTTGGCCGTCAGATGAACCAAAAGGAGGCATTCAAGCACCTGAGTCACCAGTTCCACGGCAAGGGCAGCGGTAAGATGAAGACAGAGAAGCGATTGAAGAAGATCGAGGAGGAAAAGAAGCGGGAAGCTATGAGTGCATTAGACAGCAGTCAGCATACCGGTATGAACAATGCCATGGGGGCGACGGCACGGAAGAAAGGTCAGGCAGGTGTGCGACTGGGTTAATCGACTACAGCGCATCCGTCTTTTATTATGCTCGTATCCAGATATCCTTGTAATGCCCGCAGTCCTGCATCTTTGAGTTTGAACTTCGTTACATTTCATTGTACAGCTTGCAATATACCAATAGAAATTGCACACTTGGTTGTGATCTTTAACTCTGTTTCCCTTGTTTCCTTTCTTAAGGCATTTAATTAGAAGTCGATTCCAATTCCAATTGTATTAAGGACTTGTTGATTGACGATCGATGACTTGGCGTGTGGGGAAAATTAACCGGGCTGGAGCTGTCAGACTGGTTCTATAGATGACTTTGCGTAGACCTCGTGCGGAGTAATAAACGTGCGGTTGATTGGGTTTCAGGGGTTCTTTATTGTTCTCGGATTCGATTAATTGGTCCGAAAAGCCAGCTATTGTAGAAATAGTTATATGTTTTTTTACATCATTGTTGCTGAGAATAACACAAAGAATACAACGATGATTTAAGTTGAATACAGAAATAAATAAATAGAGTAGATAAATAGAACACTCCAATTTACCCCAAACTTCGTGAGGGGAAGAGTTTCCTGAGAATGGAAGCGAAGTACGCCCTACGGCCTCAGGCCACAGTGGGCCGCGATCCTGAAAGAGTTCACCGAGACGTACCATCCGTGGCGCCATCCTGGAATTGAGGAACTTAATAGTAGTCATTAATTATTCTAAGAGACATGTCATTCGATCTGTTATCAGATTTATAATTCCCGGGGAGAAGGAAGATCCTGTACGGTGGTGTGTACTGTGTATATTAATTAGTCTGTTAGATGGTTTTAATTCTTCATCCGTACAGCAGGTAATAAATATCGGCTTGCCGAGGAATTTGTGTTCTAAGGTAGTATATTCGATTGAGGGGATTGTCCTGGTCGTAGGTAATGATTGGTCTTTTCTGTAAATTAACAACCGGACAAAAGGTTTTCATGCAATGACAAGATCCCCGTGTCTTGAAATTTAACCGTCGAAGTGCGGAGGGATGAACCAATCCGAGGTGACCGCTTTGCCCCCGGAATCTCCCTAGTTCACATGAGTCGAGAAAATAACACACACGCAGCATCTCCGATTATTTATCTGCACTCCCTTGTCCAGATCTTTCCTCGCTTTTTTTCTTTGTCTCTCATTTCATCTGCAATTGAACTTGCTTTTCCTTTTGCACTTTTACCCCCC
>ML742209.1:0-15401 GCA_009193465.1 Aspergillus avenaceus
TTTTCTTTTGCCCTTACTCTTTTACCATTCTTCTTTCTTCAAATTAGTTAATGTTGTCGGGGTTCATTACATCACTGTTTGATTTGTTTTTATCGGTTCATCAGCGAATTGTTCTTTGTTTTTTTGTCTTACTCCTGTGATTCCCTTTTGTGTGCCATGAACCGATTTGATTTACGGCTGAAGAAGCTAGTTCTGCGATGTATATTATACCTATGATGTTAAGGGTCGACTGCAAGAGACCATGTCCTGTTGGAAAGTCAATGAAATGATACCACTCAAAGACTGATCGCCTGATCAGCGCAAGTACAGCCGTGTGCAAGGTCCAAAAATAAAGAAACCTTCTGTAGAAGAGACTTCCTGAGTTGGGTGGTCAAGGTTGACCCCGAAGCTGAAACCATGGTTGCCAGAGCCCAACGGGGCTAAAGTCAGGAACCGATGGGTCCCAAAACCAAATCTAGGGTCGATATGGTCGAGCCCAATCTGACATACCAAACCTATCGTCTACCATACGACAAAGTGTCTTGTCCAAAGACATAGAGAACCTATGTTTTGGTAACTTGGGGTAGTGATTGGACTTGAATGACACAATGGGATCTGATGTCAACTTCAACTTGAATTAAAAGAAAGAGTAAAAAATGGGTTAGTCATCCATGAGGTAAAAAAAGAGGGACAAGAAAAGGGTCTTTTTCTTTTGTGATTCACGCCCAACTCCACAATATCCCAATTGATCGTCCCGTGTGCAGCCTATAAAAGAAGTTGGCGAAAGTTTCCGACTGGGATCGGGCATTGATCTCTGAAACATCATATAGTAATCAGGATGATTTGGGGTATGCCGTGATCCTGTTTAGAGATTGACATTTGGTGGAAAATGAAAGTGAAAGTTGAACAAATCAAAGGACAGGATTGAAAGGGTAGAAAGGGCAGCAAATGTCACACGCTACGTCACTGGAGCCCCGCCTCTTGCCACATCCCGTGCCTTGTCAAATTATCTCATTCTTCTTCTTCTTTGCATCTTTTTTGTCATCCTTATATTCTTATTCTTATCAACGTCAACCCTTTCTCATTACTTTCTCCTTTCTTTCCTCTCTCTTCTGTTTGTTTCCTCACTCTTTCCCCCAGAATCTTTACTTAAATAACCAATACCTTCACAAAGTCTTCATTATCTACTTTCGCATATGATCATCTCCCCCCACCTTACATAGAACCCTCGCATTTCCTCTCCCCTTCGAGCCAAACAATGGCATACTACGAAGAGCGTTACCACTATTCGCCTCGCGATCGTCATGCTCGCCCATCCAGTGTCTACTCGCATGATTATTATGACGGCGATGGCCCTTATACCGGCAGTCGTCATGAGTCAGGTGCTGTTCGTCGGCACAATGGGAGTGCAGACTCTCTCAGTGGCTATGAGTATGGTTATGGACTGCCGCCTCAGCCTCGTCACTCTCGAGTAGCCACCGTTCAGGAAGGTGTGCACAAATCTCACCCTTCAGGAGGTCGTGGTTCGTACTACGATGAGCCTGACTATCATCGTTCCCGCCATTCCAGGCGCTCAAAGCATCACGACTATGATGATCCCCGTATGTAGCGTATATATTTTTTTTTCAGAGAAATCTTGATGGGGAAAAAGTTGAAAGAACTTTAAAAATTAATTATATAACAACAGGTGATCGCCACAGACGCTCAGAGCGTTCTCCATCCGGCAGCCGATCTCCTCCGCCCCACAGACGCCGCAAATCATTCTCTGAACAGGCCATGGGTGCACTGGGGCTCGGTTCGGTTGCTTCTTCAGACTCCAGGCGTCGCGAACATAGTCGCGGTCGCTCCCATGGCAAGTCGTACTCCTACTCGCCCTCGCCAACCCGGAGCAGGAGCCGTCACCACCGGGACCGGAGTGAGCAGCGGATCGCACAAGCTGTCAAGGCAGCCCTGACAGCAGGTGCAGTAGAAGCTTTCCGTGTGCGCAAGGAGCCTGGCGAATGGTCAGGCGAGAAAGGAAAACGGATTCTTACAGCTGCATTGACCGCTGGAGGGACTGATGGACTAGTAGATCGAGATCCTAACAAGCACGCAAAGCGCCATATCATCGAGTCCACGCTAGCTGGTCTGGCAGCGAATCACCTTGTGAATGGCCCGCGATCGCGTTCCCGATCCAAGTCCCGTGGACGCGAGAAGAGTAGGAGCCGGGTGCCAGACATTGCCGCTGCCGGAGCCCTAGCCGCCGCCGGGAAAGAAGCCTACCAACGATTCCGGTCCAAATCTCGAAACCGTGGCCGCTCTCCCTCACCGGATAGTTATGATGGTTCTCCGCGTCGACCGAGGCGGAGCCGCAGCGTATCTGATTACGTCAACCGTGGCATGGAAGCCCTAGGCCTGGAAGACAAGAAAGGCAAGAAAGACAAGGATAAAGATGATCGGAGAAGACACCGCGACCGACCCTCCCGCTATGATGACTATTCCGACAGCGGCTCCGACAGCGACTACGAGCCCAGGGACCATCGCAGCTCAAGACGGGTTCGGCATTCCAGAGATGTAGGTCGACCTCTCCACCCCAAGTCCGGAGCCAAAGGCGAGGAAGGCCGTGCTTATCCCCAGGGTTGTGACAGCTGTGACTCCCACTCAGACGAGGATTCTGACCTTGGAAGCAGTACCGATGAGGAACACCAGCAAAAGAAACTGACGCGGAAGGCCCTCGTGGCCACCGGTTTGGCCACAGTTGCGACCATCCACGCCATGCATGAGCTACATGGAAACCTAGAAAAGCACAAAGACCGAGTCAAATCGGTGAAACAGGGCGACATCTCGCCTGAAGAAGCCCGCAAGAGACGTTTCAAGAATAATGCCTACGACGCGGCCAACGTCGGTCTCATGACCTTAGGTGTTAAAGGTGCTCTCGACGGATGGAGACACGTGAACCAGGTGCGCAAGGAACGGGCCAATTACCAAAAAGAATGCAGCTCAAAACGACAACGCCGTCATCGTCGCGCCCAAAGCTATGACTCCATTCCTCACCATCGCACCGTTTATCCAGATGAAATCGAAGAATACCTGCCATCCGAAACCGGATCCCGAGGTCGAGCCATGTCAATGAAAGAGGTTTAACTTGTCTTCTGAATACGCTTGTTCTTATTTTGTTTTATGTCCTTTTTTCGATTATGATTTAATCTACCCTGTTATACGCATTGATGACTTGTACGATAATGATGATGATGAGAGCATGATTTGTATTTCCTCTATCTCGGTACTTAGCTTGTTTCGTTATCATGAACCCAAATTGTCTATTTAATTGATTCTCCTAAAACCTTTCTTAACCTTTATACAATTTATGATTTGTATATTCTATCGAAATCGGTTCTAGTATCGAGTCTACATGATTTATATATATATATATTGTCAGCGTACGCGGCAGCCAGGATTAGTCAGGCAACCATGTGATCTAGGCGTCATATAAATACCACTCCCAGAGATCCTATCTTCATGGAAATTCATGCGTTGTACGACTTCATCAAGGAGACCATACTTTTCCACGTACAACAGCTTATGAGCCCGGGGATTCATCTCCACGGTGGTTTAAGACCTCGTGTTTGATCCTTTTGAAGCTATTCAGAACTTACTCTACTGACCAAGTAGATATCGCGCGTTTGACCCTCGTTTTCACATCGAACGGCTGTATCAACGTGACCCCACCGTGGACCTTTTCATCAACTACTAAGAAGCTATACGCAGACGTAGTTGTCATCATCATTTCTTCGACCACTAAGAAGTCATATACAGACGTGGTCGTCAACTTTCATCAACCACTGAGAAGCTATACGCAGACGTTGGGTTACTATCATCAAAGGATCATCGCTAATCGTATCACAATGGTTAAAATGGTGGATATCTCGAAGCTTCCGCTTCTTACAGGCGCAGACTCATACGAGGTGTGGCGATTGTCTATGATTGCTCATCTGAGGCTCCGTGACTTGTGGAAAATTGTCTCAGGCAAATACCCTCGTCCAACCGAATATGAACCTGGCTCTGGCTCTACGGCCTGTACGACTCGATCTGATTCAAGCAGCATGCCAACTGACAAGGATCGTAAAGCAGCCAAGGAGCTTAGGAAGAAGGTGGAAGAATGGGATAGCCTTAACGAGAAGGCAATCGGTTTCATCTGCTTAACTGTGTCGCACTCGATCAGACGTGCAGTTATTAAGATGGACTCAGCGAAGGACTTATGGGACTACCTCGGGCGGAAATACCATATTGTCACTGGCATCCTGTCCTTGGAGGGTTTCCAAATGGCCACCAACACTAGGTTTGATAACTGCAAGGGTATACGGGATTATGTATTCAAGATGACTGCGGCGTTTGATAAGATTGAGTCCAGCTTATCGGAAGAGGAGTTTATGCCTGACGCGTTCAAGATCCAGTTTCTTCTGTCAAATCTAGGTAAGAGCTGGGAGTCATTTCTGACATCATACCTCAACAGTCGTTTTGATGAGAAGAAGACTACTCTTCAGGAAGTCATACAAATCCTTATTCAAGAAGAGATGCGCATGAAGTGATTATGTATTGAATTTGTGAAGTGATTCAGAACAATGATATTGACCTCCATTATGTTCCTTCTGTGATAACATTGCAGATACCTTTACTAAGCCGCTCTCTAGAGTGTATTTTCAATATCTGGTTGATAAAACAGGTATAAGCTAAGAGATCCTCGCAACAATATGATAATGAAGATATTACCGGATTAGGAATTTTTTGTAGCTTCAATTATATAGTTATAGAGGTGTATCAGCGTACACAGCAGCTAGAATTAGTCAGGCAACCACGTGATCTCAGCGTGGTACAAAGTAGTCCTCCCACAGATCTTACTATCTTCATAGAAATCCAAGCGTTCTACAACTTCATCCACCAGACCGTAATATCTACGTTCTACAGGTTATGAGCCCGGGTTACTAAGCCCGCAGGATCCGCGCAAGGTTGCGCGTTCGGTCCGTCCTCTGGCCACTACACTTTTCGTTGTAAGATGGATAAACCACCACCCACTATTCAGCCAATAAGTGTGCTGTTATTCTCGTTATTCGATATTACTCGATACGATACTATTCAAGACTAGCCAATAGGGGCAGCCTTGAGGGGGTGTGTTAACATTCAACAAGGACTGACCATTGCCCAGCTAGGGTTTTTGGTCAGTCCTTGTTGAATGTTAACAATACTTTTCCACGGACAACATTTATATCTGTTCATTTTACTGTATTGGATCAGTCTAGGTTTATATATGTATATAATATCTTCAGAATTTCAAATGAATCTCAGCTCACTAGCACTGGCAGCTTTCATTTCATTTTGGACAGATCCAGTGAACATAAAAAAAGTCTACAAAAAAAGCCAAGCAAAATATATATATATATATACATAAAGATATAGTTCGTGAATTGAATAAATTAACAATTAATTTACAATTACATTACACAATTACAGGATGTGCGACAAAGTCAGGATTAATATTTCGGATCCAATCGCAAAAGTTCTATATACGACCAAAAGCAACACCAGCCAACCATGAGGGAATAAAAAGGAAGAGGATCATGGACGAACACAAATGCTCGGGTCAAGACGCGAACAGGACATAAAACAAACAGAAAATGGAAAAGAAGGCTAACGCTCAATCCTGTGCAGGAAGCAACAAGGCGAAGACGGTGCGGAGATAATAAAACGCGCGCAAGGCTGTACATCCATCCGTTGGGTGGGGAAAATGACTTTTTACAAGGTGCGATTTTCCGGGTGGCATTAATGAAGGAGTGGACTGTGGAGATAGAATAAATGGGTGAGACTAAGGCAGGGGGCTTGAAGGAATGTTGCCCCGTTTTTCGAGATTTCAGCGTTCGGCGTTGAGGTTCAGCCAGCTCATGTCGGAGTTGACATTGTTATTATTGTGCACGTTGGGCGGAGGTGGCGGTGGGTCGAGACCGTCTGGGATCAGCATACTCGACCCGCGGGTATCGCGTAACGGGGCGACCAGCGATGGGATGTTGGCGCCACTTGGGTTGTAAAAGCTGGGGTTGTAGTAACTTCTGCTGTATGTGCTGCTTGGCGGGCGGCCAGCCCAGCTTTGTTGCGCGCGCGAGCGGTCACCATGCTCGCAATCATCCTCCGAATCGATCGTCATCTCACTAGCCGTTGAGATGCGAGCGGACTGGCTTTCGGGGATTAAAATGTGTCGACCATCTTTCGGTGACGAGGCGTGTGATGTAGTTGGGCTGCCACTAATTACACATCCCAGCGGCTTCGGCGTTTCCAGAAAGCTGGTATTCAAGGGCGTTAGGGTTTTCATGGGCCATGCGGTAGCCGTCGAGTCTGGTCGGGTGGCTGCGGCGGCTGGGGGAGTCATCAAAGTCGTCGGTTTGTTTTCCTGGAAATATCTGGCCCAGCCTTCATTTGTCGATCGATCACCGGGCTGGCCAGGGTTGAGGTCTTGGGCCTCGATTGCCTTGTCGATCTCGCTCGGGGTCAGTTCCCTACTAGACTGGATTGTGCTCAAGGGGCTCGGCTTGTGATCATAGCCTGGAGCTGAACCAGCAGACTTTGGTGACTTCTCATCGCCCACCTTGCCCGAGAAGATCGCAAGTGAATCCACTGAGGATGCTGCGAGCGGCGCAGAACTCTTTGCCATGGGGTAGGCCGACTGCGTCAAAGGCTCAACGCCTCGGTCTTGGAAGCTCAGGCGATCCTTGTCGCCACCTTGGGCTTGCTGAGCACGTTTCCGGGCATCCTTCTTGCGTTTAATGATCAAGAGCATGATGATCAAAATCGCCGCTAGTCCCACAATACCTCCGAGCGTAGCACCGATGATAGTGCCAACATCGCTGTCATTTGAAGAACCACTGTCGGCTGCACCGGATGTCTGACTGGATCCAGTGGCAGTGGATGTCGGGGTCGAAGTCGTGGTACCTAGAATTTGTTGCTGAGTCTGATCACCGTAGAACAGCTTCGTCGCGTTGACCCAGCTGTTGGAAGTTTGGTTGAAAATTGACAAGCTGTCGGTGCCGCTGCCACTGGAGATGACCACCAATCCGTCATCACCCTGTGCCAACGAGTAGTCGTCCCTCGTCGTAGATGATGCCAAAGAATCATCATATGTCGGGTAATCACTCAGAGTGATTCCTCTCTTGGTTGAGGATGATTCGGACCGGGGTGCCGATTGTGCGGGTGTACCGTCTGCTTTCAGCAGCGTTATGCTGGTGACATTGTTCGGTGATGCGCTCATGTCAAAGGCCTCAAGCACCTTACTACCATCTGTTCCATTCACAATGGCGCATTGCACGCCATCGGATAAGCTTTGACCAAGAGAAATATTGGAGCTGCGCCAGCCTTCAATGGGGTCAAACAAATGCACCAGCTCCGGGGTGGTTAATCCGCCGACCAAAGCAGCCTCCTTATCGTTCCATGGGAGTAGTATGGGATCGTAAGCGGGGGATGCCTTCTCGGCGGAGTATGCTGACAAATTGTACGGCTGGCGCGTGTTAATGGCAAAGGTGTCTGAAGACGCATCCTTCTCATCTTTCAGGTGACCACCGTAAATCAACAGAGAAGCGGATGACTTCAGATAGACGGCCTTATGGGAAGTCCGGTTGGCCATATTCTCATCCACGCCGGAGATGGACTTCCATTTCTTGTCTTTGAACGAGTATCGTTGTAAGCCGGAGCTGTCGCTCTCGGAAGAGGTACCTCCAATCACATAAAGTGCCTGCTCCTCCTCGTTACCGTCCGATCCTCCTGTAACGCAAGCCGCATCGGAGACCGGTTCTCCCATCGGCAGTTTTGTCCATGTCGCATTACGGTCAAGCGCAATGGAAGCGAATCCGTTGGCTGAGTATGTGTATAAGGTGTTGTCGTGAATGACGGAACAGTGGCCCTCCAATTTCACAGGGGGCTTGGGAACGATCATATCGAATGACGGGATAGAAAGAATGAGTTTCTTCGAGAAAACCAGCCGAAGATGAATCAGTAAATACCAGCCGCTACGGTTCGAACACGAGGCGGGAGGGCGAAAAATGAACGGAAGGTGACTGCCAGAGCACTATTGCATGGTCGAGAGTTCGATAGATTGTCGGTGGCACTTGGCCGCGGGGGCGATTTCCTCTTTACCAACCTTCCAAAGGGTAGTTTTTGAATGGCGAGTTCCTCTTTCAGTGATATGAGACGGCAAACTTTAATTGTCCAGGGCGTTCCTTCCTCCTTGACTTCCTAGATTGTTGATACGTGTGTGGTTCTATAAAACGAGCGAAATAAACCAGGGTTGACTTTTTTTTTTTTTCTTTTGTTCCCTTTTTACGAAGTAAAGACTGACAACCCCACGAAAAACTCGAAAAGGGATAGTTGTTTTAGAGATAAAAAGGAATGAATGGAGAGACCTGGGGACCAAGGGTCAATAGGGGTGGGTAAGACAATTCGCAAAGGGCCTGATATCAAATCGGCAACGAAGTGGAATAAAAAAACGAGCGACAATGTTCTCGAACGAGATTCTAGGTAGAACTCGAAGGAAGAAACAAAGATAGACCGAGTGGGTAGAAGGTAAAGAACGAAAGAGACGGGGGAACCGAGTTGTCAGGAGACGCAGAGAATGACCATAGTCTATGTATGGGTATAGGGAGCAAGGATGAAACAACGGAGGGCAGCTTAGACCAACACTAGGGGCGAACTCACCCTAACCAGTGATTCTCCCGAGGTCAATAGATTAATTTCACTAAAGAATCATCGGTTGCGCGATGCGGGAGGGAAGGACCGAAGAACAAGAAATCGAAAGAAATGGAAAAAACATCCGAATTGAACCCGCACGAGTGCCAGCACGTTCTGGAGTGGACAAGAGGGGAGGGAAAGAAAAGAAAACGTTGGAGAAAAGTAAATGAAGGGGGGAAGAAAAGAAGAAAGAAAAGCAGAGAATGGATGTGGGAGAGGAAAACGCTAACGGTTAAACTAGTAGTAGTATTGTTGTTGTTTGTTACCTTGTTCTTTTAAACCACAAAACCCTACATACAGTAAGTTAAGTATGTATGTATGTATGTACGTCTATCTTGATCTTCTACATTAAACAATTTTCAAACAAAAGAAAAAAAAAAAATAAAGAAAGGATTTGATTTTAATGTTCGATTCCGATCGCGTTACACTCAATTAAAATAAAAACAAAATGTCAAGTCCTTACAGGAAGCAGGTTTGATGGGTAAGGGCAAAAAAGGAAAAATCCACATCAAATTAAACATGATAATCTATACCAGAAATTCACTATACCTGGTCCAGTTACTTCAGGGGGTTCCATCCAATCCTCGGAATAGTTATGTCATACTCTTACCATGGTTCTGTAAGTCCCCGAAGTTTGGTTCGACATTTTAAGGATGATAATCACAATTTCTTGTTTACTTTACTTCCCCCATTCTCAGATAACTAACAACTTGGTATCTCCCCCAACATTTAAGATCCTGCCGATAATTAAAGAAAAGCCCTTTTTTTTTATTTTCCATTCTTTCATCTTTATACATCCCTACACAACACTCCTTTGTCAAAAACTAATTCAAACTATTGTTGCCTAAAAGCCCTAGTTTACCGACTTTTTTTTTTTTTTTTTTTTTTTTTTTTTTTTTTTTTTTTTTTTTTTTTTTTTTTTTTTACTACTTTATAGATATATTATTTAATTGATCTAAAAAATCTATCTATCGGGTTTTGATCGAATCAGAAAATCAAAATCAAGTTAACAATGGCATTGGCCCCAATTCATCCTGGCTCAAGTGGTATTAATGACTGTTGCCAAGCACCAGTGAGAGCCGTAGATTGGGCATGAAAATTTCCAATGACAAAGTGGCAGGCTGTGGAAAGGATCTGATTGGACCTGCCATCAGGAACAGAACCAAGCACGGACCTCGGCGTGCAGAGCGCATTAGTGGCAGGAATGCAGGTACTGAGCCTTTTTCTTTTTCTTTTTTTTTTCTTTTTCTTTTTTTTTTCTTTTTCGTTTTCTTTTCCCTAAGCAGGTACACACAAAAATAAGAAAAAGAAAAAAAAATAAAATAAAAAAAAAAAGCAAATATGAGAGGTCATATGTCATTGATCCCAGATTTTTTAAACTTCCAATCACATTAATAGTTCAATTTCAATAAAATCTCTAAATACAATATACCCCAACTCCAGAAAAGATAACTCGGTAAGATTTCAAACCCCCTCAGACTCCAACGGAGACCGAAAAAATAAAATCAAAAAAAAATACAAAAAAAAATCTCAAACACCAATTTTCTTAAAATAAATCCTATTTGCCCCTCTCTCACTCTCCTCTCCCGCACCTTGAGAAACAAAAAATGGGTCATCGGGTTATCATACAAGTACCGTCTCAGCTAGCGACCAGAATCCCGTCTACCTCTGTACCATCATTGGCCTTACATCCCCTTAGTTCCCACCAGCCCCTCGGTTACTAAGGAATTGGATTATGGTTAGTGCCTGAGGAAACTGGACGTTGCCCCACTACAATCATGTGGTCTGCTTTTCTCATCTTAACGAGAGATAGAGAGAGGGAGAAAAATTTTGAGCGAAATGAATCGAACAATTAACTTGACAGGATTAACCACTCTATCTGTGATGCTTGGAGTTTATCGTTGATTATTTTCTCTGCTTTACAACGGGTTAACCCTGATCATAGCTTGACCCTCTTTCAATTCTAAACCGATACAATGTATCCGATTGGATCTTGTTAATCTGTTTCCATCTTCCATCTTCCCCCCCCGTCCCTTTTCCCCGTTTTTATTTTTCTATTTTTTTTTTTTTTTTTTTTTTCTCTGCTACTATCTCGTGAATCGTCTGCCCTGGGGGAACTTCTTACTGGATGGGTTGATATCGGGGATTGCTCCACTCCGAGGCTGATATAATCTAGATTTCAATATCGTAAATCCCTCGTGCTTATTGTGGTGTCAGCCGGGTAATATAACTAAAGGGTCCATAATATATTAAAGAGACAGGGAATCTGCGAGAGGCGGTAGTAGCACTGCATTATGATGCAGGTAGTACCTGACCCCTGATTTAATTCCCGATTATATGGCGAACCCCCTCTGGAAGACATGCGGGTTGTGATCGGGTCTAGATAGACTGTGCTACTCCAGTTCAGGGCCAGGCTACGTACGTCAGTAGCGCATGCACAACTGCTCGTGATCATTACTGTAGTTGGATTATTACTCTCCAGTTTTAATACAGGCCGCATGTACAGAGTATCCCATGATATGTCCCGGTTTTCCACCACATGCCACGTACAAGTCTTGACATCCCGGCACGTAACCGGCTGATTAAGCCTGGCCTTGTGTCTGCTTCCATTGGTGCGCTTTTTGGAGCAGTTTGGACAGATTCGCCGCGGACTGGTCGTCCGCCGGGAACACGTAGTCCATGTATTCCTCGTACCGATCGTCGTCCAACTTGCGACGCTTCTTGACGCGACGCGGCATCTGCTTCTCGATCTTGTCGATATCCTCGGGGGATCCATGTGTATGTTCGAATGACCGCCAGGCATTGAGGAGTTCCACGCGCTGCGTACTGTTAGACTGACCACTCTTCCAACAGGTGAAAGTCGAACTACTTACCTCTTCCTTGAGTTCCTTGTCCTTGAACACCTTGTGTGCACGGTTGAAAATCGCCCGAGCGCGTCTCTTGGCCTCGTCGCTGACTGGCCGCTCTTCTTCTTCCTCCTCTTCTTCCTCGTCGTCCGGTACATTGATCTCGAACCGGGCGTAGTTGATCCACACCTTGACGTGGTCGGTCTTTTCCAAAAGTCGTTCGTAAAGCTGCCGGACGCGATCATATTCACCTTCATACTCCTCAAAGTCGATGTACGACTTCCACACAAGCTCGGGCATATCTAATGTCGGCTGGTCAATGCCTAGTTCATAGATAGCCCGGGCCCGGTCGGTGTCATCTAGACCCCGCTCCAGTTCTGCAAACTGAATCCAAGACTGACTGTTGGATGGATTCCATTCGATCTGCTTTTCGAACAGTGTCCGGCACCGTACAAACTCGAAAAGCTGGCGTTCTAGTTCAATGTAGCCCCTGAAAAGTTTGTCCTTCGGGCACATGCCAATCGCTTGACCCAATGCCTTCCGAGCTGCCTGAAGCTCCATCTGGCGAATTTCAAACTGGGCCTTCATGAGCCATATTTTGGCAAAGGTGAACTTTTTATGCGGAATGAGCTTCAAGCACTCATTGTAAATTTGACGAGCCCGTTCAACATCTTTCGCCTCCATCTCTTCCCACAGAGCGTAGAAGATCCAAAGATAGATATACCGCCTCCAGTGGCGCTTCTCCTGCGAAGGTGGAATTTGTGCAATGGCCCGTTCATAGGTATCGCGTACCTTCTCAGGGTCACCGGATGTTTCTTCAAGGCGGGTGAAATCGAACCAGATGTCGTAGTTGCGAGGGTTCTCCTTGAGCTGTTCCTCGTACTGGACTCGGCGCTTGGACAGAATCACGTCTTCAACACCCTCTCTATCACCAAACTGCTTCTCAAAAGTTGTGTAGGCCTTGTGCAGGGTCATCGACTTGGAACGGGGAAGTCGATCGAGAGCATATTTGTAAATAGCGCGTGCCCGCTCATACTCCTTCATCTTGGCTTCGAACTTGGCGTAGGCAACGAAGAGCTTCTCGTCCATAAAGTCCTCCCCTAAAGCTTCAATTCCCGCCCCGTAAACCTCTCTCACTATATCACTGGTCCCGTATTCCTCTTCAAACCGGGCCCATTTGATCCAGTTCCGCGGCTCGGGGTGGACAATCGTGAATCGTTGGAAGATATTCCGTGCCCTCTCAAACTCATTGTAACGCTTCTCAAGCTTGATATATGCACCCCACGCGCCCTCCTCTGGCTCCCATGACATCCACCGTTCAAAAACCTGCCGCGTACCCGCAACATTTCCCAAGGTCTCTTCCATGTAAACATATTTGTACCATAGCTTATCCACACGCGGCAAAATCGTCACGGCGCGATCGAGCAAGTTTCTCGCATGGTTAATGTTTCTGTTGCGCATCTCCGACTCGATATATCTGATCCACAGAGGTACTGAGGTCGGGTTGACATCCAATGCTCGTTCGAAGATAGAACGCGCCCGGCGAAACTCCTTTTGTTCAAGTTCCCATGCTGCATAACGCATCCAGTTGTTCATGTTAATCCTGTTACGGCGAACATAATCTTCAAACTCCTTTCTCTTGCGACCCTGGTATTCGTGCAATTCTTCCAAATCGGCAAATCGCTGCGTCGGCGCTTGCAACGAGGGCTCTTGCCGGTCAACAGCCTCGCGAAGCAGCTGCTCCGCTGAGATCTGGATCGGCGCAGCGGCCTTGTTCTTGACCCTGGGAGGGCCGCGTGATGACTCCATGATGAATTGAGATGAAATGAAATTCGGCTCTCGATGGTTGATGCAATGCGGTCAAGTTAGGACGGGACGAAAATGTCGCTGCGTAAACGAAGCTCAAGAGGATGAAGCACCTCCTTTTGGAACCACTCTTCCAGACAGAGGGTTATGAGCGGTTGTGTTGTAGAATTGGGATGACCCCAAGTCAGAAGCTGTTGCTGCTAGATTAACTTCGGTCTTTGCCAACCAAAGGTCGGAAAGACTGCACTTAAGGTGTTAAGCGCCACCCGAACTGATAATAATGACTAAGCAGATGTAAGAACTCTGTGGCGGCGGCAGCTCCGAATCCATTTCATCATTTACCACTCACACTACGAATAGCTTAGCTGTTGGACACGTTGTGACTAATCCATCATGTCTACTGCGGAGGAACTCTTGAGGGACTTTGAGGAGGATGATGAGGACTTTCAGGAGGGCGAAGCTCTTGAGGAGGACGTGGACGAGGAGCAGCAGCACCAACAGAAAGCTGGTTCTGAGATCACCAATGAGTTTGAGGTCGCCTTGTCCACCGGCGACGAACTGACACGCCTGCACAAAGTCTTACGAGATCACTACTCGATCCGATTTCCGGAATTAGAAACCCTCGTTACGAATCCTATCGACTACGCCAAAACTGTCGCTATCTTGCAAAATGGCCCGCTTAATGATATCAAAGCTATCTCTGCATCGGCCGACAATATGGTCGGCCAGCCCCTACGATCCGTCTTGGACGGCCCTTCCCTGATGGTCGTGGCTGTGGAGGGTACAACCACCAGAGGACGGGAAATGACTGAGTCGCAATTGAAGACAGTCCTTGATACTTGCGAGAGAATCTTGAAGCTAGACCGTGAGCGGAAGGCCCTTACGGAGAGTATCGAATCCCGGATCACGCAGATCGCTCCCAACTTAGCGGCGTTAGTCGGTTCAGAGACAGCAGCACAGTTTCTCAACCAAAGCGGTGGTCTACGCGAACTTGCTAAAATACCGGCGTGCAACTTGGCCGCGCAGGGCTCTAAGAGAAGTGAAGGCCTAGGGTTCGCAACAAATACAAGTGTCAAATCACGGGGTTTCCTTTACAACTCACCAATGCTTCAAGATGTCCCGGATGATCTGAAGCGGCAGGCCATGCGCATCGTCTCGGCGAAAATGGTCCTTGCTACACGAGCCGATGTGTCCAAATACAGCCCCGATGGATCTTTAGGTGAGGATTTGAGGCAACAGTGCTTTCACCGGTTGGAAAAATTGACGGAACCTCCGCCAAACTCTGGTGTTCGAGCACTCCCTGCTCCTGATGACAAGCCATCTCGAAAGCGCGGCGGTAGAAGAGCCAGGAAGGCCAAGGAGGCAGTCGCCATGACAGAGATTCGCAAAGCTCAGAATCGCCTTGCATTCGGTAAGGAGGAAGCCGAGGTTGGCTACGGTACGGGCGAAGGAACGGTCGGTCTGGGAATGCTCGGTCAACAGAATGACGGACGTGTTCGAGCGACACAAATTGACAACAGAACAAGGGCCAAGCTCAGCAAGTCGAATAAGGGCTGGGGTACCGCAACTCCCGCCAGTGGCACTGCTTCGTCCCTTCGCGGATTTAGCTCTGGTGTTGGAGGTACTGCAAGTGTACTGCAAGCGAAAGGCCTTCGTTCTTCTGGCATCGGTACTTCGTTGGGTGGTAGCGCGGGTACGGCAAGTACGATTGCTTTCACGCCTGTGCAAGGGCTTGAGCTTGTGGATCCTAAGGCTCAGGCCGAGTTGAACCGAAAGCGTAAAGCGGAGGAAGACCGGTGGTTCAAGTCTGGTACTTTTACACAGGTCGGGGGTACTCAGAGCAGCAGCAGTTCCCAAAAGGATAACGGCGGGTTCAAGGTGCCACCGCTGCCACCGAACAAAAAAGTGGACACAGGTAACGGGAAGATGGGTCCCCCGCCGCTGCCATTGAAGCGATGAGCAAGGGGTTTACCTTTCCTTATGGTCGTTGGTTCTACTGTCATGAGCATTTTTTTTTTTTTTTTT
>ML742209.1:15411-55377 GCA_009193465.1 Aspergillus avenaceus
TTTTTTTTTTTTTTTTTCATTTTTTTTTTCTAATTAGGCGTTTTAAGATTGGGCATTCGTTCGCAATTCGCATGATACCATCAACAAGTGTATGATAAACCTCTCTGTGGGCCGGAATCAGAGAGTGAAAAGAATTCAGCAATAGATTTATTACTATGCTTCCAACCTTTCTCTCTCTTTCCCTCTTTCTCTTTCTCTGACATTTTATTTAATCTTTCTTTCCCCTTTCTTTCCCTTCGCTTCGGATGATGATCCTTGCCGAGCCACGTGCCGAGCATTAAAAAGCCCTCTGCGGCGTAAGCTGTACCACGGTTGTGGCAAAGAAACACTTTGGTTCCGGCGCAAATTTTAGCAAAGATGGCGTGCTCTAAAATTGCCATAACTTGTCTTTGTCATCAACCCTAAGCAAGAATTTTCAACTCCTGGCCAAGAACAGAGGTCGGGTGAAACCAACAAAGGAATATTTCTGATGGATGTTCCTTTGTCCCTTAATACAATCTATCTATAGTCTACGGGACGTCGGGGATTCTCCCTAGGCCCGTCTTAGACATAGAAGGGACAGGAGACGCCCAATCTAAAAGCCCTAAAAAACAATAAAGTTACCTTAGTTGAAAATCCCCGGGGGTCAACTGGGGTCCTGAACGGTCCGTCTGGCCAATGGTATAACAGTGGGTTCGTCTTGCGACATGGGACTCAGGCGCTCTCGTCAGCGTATTGCGTGCTTTGGAAGTTGTTGCATTTCATACCGCCCCTTCTTCGGGGGTTTGAAATATTTAGGTGGTCTGTGTCTTCTGCTGGGATTTTTTTGATCTTGTTCTCTTGTTCTTCCTGTCCATTCCTTGAGTTTTCTGCTTTGAAAGCATTTCGTGCAGTTCTTTGTTCTTTTCCGGATCATTTTTGCCTCTTTACATTGCTATACCTTATTATCTACATTTCATAATCCCAAAAGTTGAAAGAAAGAATCAAATGGCTCCAGAAATAGGAAAGCCTCTATACGGAGTAGACGGCAAGAATGCAAATGTCCAGCGGCTATTCAAGACGCGACAATTCTCCCTCTACGACCATACCCTAATCACAACCGACTTCGACGCTCTCAAATTCCACGCCGCATCCTCCCTACAACTCCAATTTGGTCTCCCTCACGAAACAGCAGCTCCGCAAAGCAACCACCTCATCACATCACCGTACAACGAGCCCAAACACCTCCTAGACCTAACAACCCTCGATCTCCCCAACCAACTCCTCGCCAAAGCCCTCACCATCCTCAAACCCACTCGCGCGGACTACGCCACAGCCTCTTACACCGAAACTTTCAACTGGCAGTCCGTCTTCGACTTCCTCCGAGACCTGTCACAGGCAGAAGGGTACCAATGGCAAAAGCAGCATTTCTACGTTGTCGTATTCCGATCCCGACTGCACGCAGACATCGATAACCAGCGGTTACACGACTTGGACGCCTATTCGCATCAGGAGGCGTGCGCCAGCGGCGGGCTATTGAAATATTGGTTCGGGACGAAAAATGCGGACCAACAAAACTTGGCAACTTGTAAGTTTTCGCCCATCTCACCTGGTCATCTGGCCCGGAGTTGTATTTGCCAACCGTAACTCTACAGGCCTTTGGCGAAGTCGCCATGATGCACGGATGGGTGGTACCGGGCCATGGCATAAGAAGGCTCGTGGAGCAGCCAGAGAGTTGTATGAGCAGATCACGTTCACTACGCTGAAGTTGGTCGTTGATGATGATGTTCGATCGTGGAGTTTCTCCGATTGGACTGAGGAGGATAACTGATGGGTTTGGTTTAAGATTATTTTTCTTTTTCTTTGCATTATGTAGCATAGAGCGGGCTTTGAGCATTGTCTTTATTTATCTCGGATTTTCTTCAATTTTTTCTAAATATACTGGAATTATTGGAATATTTTATCGTATCTTCATTTCCGATACAAAGATAATACAACCTATTCGTGAACCCTGTGAAAGTTTGACCTTTTGCCACGTAATCCCTGGTTTCGACTGTACTGTGGCTGGATGTAACCTTATCTCAGTTCTCGGCATCTCCCGTAGTATAAACTTCATTGCTTGACGTAACTATCTATAACGCAATATTTCTGGGGATCCCGCAATCGGCTCTTAAGACAAGTTTTGGTTTGGATTTACCGAAGCAGGCGTAAATGACATGCTTGCTTGAGTGGTTCACATAATTGACAATTACCAAGACATACTGACGAAAAAGGCCGACTCTAATCACACAATACCTACTAATATGATGTAGTGAACCCCCGCTTGCGGAGATCTGGGAGCTCAAGTCCATCGGAAATAAGCCCAGTGTACATCTCGGTTGTGTTGGCGGTGCCGAAGCTAATTCGGTTTCTGGATGTGTGTCAAGCGGGAAATATATCTTTGCTCTCCAATTCCAGCTGTCGGTAGAAAATTCCATAATGCTTTGCTTGCATTTGAGAGATTAGTGGTTATTTTTGGCAGTAGTAATACTAATACTACTACTACTAATGGTCAGGATTAAGACTAATCGGTAGTTCTACACGATTGATTAACTCATCTGATGAGATGACTGCAGGGATGGTTGACATCATTTACTGCGCAGTGGCGCAACGATAATGCGGCAACTTTATCAAATTTGTGGCATGCACACATTATGAAAATATATCGAAGAGCTCAGTTTATAGGTATGTTACTTGGTGTTTTGATTTAAATATCCGGGTATCTGTATGTGTGTATACTTGAAATGTTACGTGAACTATCTATGCGACGGGCAGTTGCCGATGCCGATGAGACTTGAACTTATGGTATTATTGCGGAGACGAGTGTCGCCATTGCTGAGATACGCACTGTACGCCTATTGAGGGGTTTCTTTATGCTTGACCTATATCTCCTGTTGCTAGTTCGTTAGCATCTTTGCTGCATGGCCTATCAAGCTTCTTTATGGCGTCATTGAATGTAGGATTGAGCATCGCATAGCATGCAGCTAGCGCTGCACGATTCTCTTGAGGGTTAATCAGGGCTTCAGTTTACAATGTTATAAATCTCGATAGTGTAGGGAAAACTTATATTGGTCTTTAGATCTTCCGAGTCTTCCTATTCCTGCGCTCAATGTTTTACCTATCAGATATTCTTGCATAGCCCTCTCATTCCCGAACAACCCGCCGATCCGGCCGATTACTGCCTCATGCATCTACACTTCTGGCAGGATAGAGAGAAAGATGCAGATGTTTCCGTCCAGGAAGATCGACCGTCTCAGGAGAGCGCCATTAAAGATGGTAACGACAAGTATGTAGTAGCGGAAGGGATCAATTCTACCAGCGTGACCTACCAAGATGCAAGTGGTGCGCCCGTGGAAACAAATTCCCCGTTAGGATACTTCGTCAGTTTTTGGACGAGTCTGTGTCTCAATATCAATCAGATGATTGGGACCGGTATTTTTTCAACACGTGAGATACATACCGTACCTTCCGAACTCTTTCGCCCTTGTTCTAATCTCCCTTTCAGCGGCTAGTATCCTCCAGGGAGTTGGCTCTGTTGGCCTTTCTATGATATACTGGTTCATAGGTTACCTTCTTTCTCATAGTACCCTTGCGCTGTACTTGGAACTGGCGTCCTATTTCCCCAGTCGCTCTGGCTCCGAAGTCGTCTACCTGGAACAGGCGTATCCGAAACCAGAATACCTCTTCCCCACTACTTTTGCGGTCAAGCATGTTGTTTTCTCTTTCGGAAGTAGCAATGCTGTCGTCTTCGCCGAGTACATTTTTGGGATTGCGGGCTCGTCATATACAAATTGGCAGTTGAAGGGCGTCGCGGTGGCCACATACACTGTTGCCTTGATAGGTTTGTGCTTATAGTCACACACATCCAGGCACTGCTGACTGGTGAGGTAGTCGTGGGGTTAAGCACAAAATGGTCGTTGAGAATTGTTGTCTGGTTTGGTTTCATCAAGATTGCGACGCTTCTGCTGTATGTCTGGATAAAATGGTCTTCAATGAATGCTCTGACGTCCTGACAGAATCTCAATCGCTGGATTGGTCGTCCTTGGTGGACACACTAGGGTAGAGGATCCAATGATCAACTGGAGAAATGCGTGGGAAGGAACATCACAGGCAAGCGCCTATGGTGCCACAAATGCCATGGTCAAATTGATCTTCTCTTACTCGGGATACACCAATGCGTTCAGTGTCGTGAACGAGATCAAGGTAGGGTTGTTGTCCAAAGTTGTAGCATGATGTCCGATATCTGATTGTCTATACAGAATCCCGTCAAAACCCTTCGCTGGAGTGCTCCATTTTCCCTGATACTCGTCACCGTTTTATATATCCTCGTGAACGTTGCATACTTTTCCGCCGCCTCTAGGGAAGAGATATTGAACTCCAAGCAGATCGCCGCGGGTATCTTCTTCCAGAAGATCTTTGGTACTAGCAACGGGGCCTCCCGTGCTCTGAACGTGCTCGTTTGTATCAGTGCTTTTGGCAATTTGATAGCTGTTATGATCAACAATTCGAGAATGCTTCGCGAGACTGGAAGGTGAGAACCTATGCTATTATGCTATGGCATCAAGCGCTTTTGTTGTTCCCCCCTATGGCTATCGCTAACGGTCAGAATTATAGACAGGGTGTTCTTCCGTGGCCCAGATTCTGGACCTCTACCAGACCATTTGGAACGCCATTGGGGCCATATGTTGTGCAATGGGCTACAACTGTAATTATGATCTTGGGCCCTCCTGCTGGTGATGCCTTCAACTTCGGTTCGTCATGGCCTTTATTATACTCCCTATGCCAATGCGCCATGCTAACTAATATCCACGTAGTCGTCGACCTCTCCGTGTATCCTTCGACTATATTCAACTTCTTGTTGGTGGGCGGTTTGCTATTGATTCGCTGGCGTCGCAAGAAGCTCAACTTGCCCCAACCCGAGTATAAGTCTTGGATGATTGCGATTGGGTTTGCCCTCCTGACGAACATCTACTTACTGGCTGCCCCGTGGTATCCGCCGACGACCGGTGCTAATGGCGGCGATATTAGCTTTTGGTACGGAACATACTTGGTTGTCGGCATTGGACTGTACGTGAATTCCACTCTTTTGATGGATCCAAACTAATCTATTCCTAGACTCGCATGCTGCGGTATATACTATTTCTTTTGGATAAAGTTAATTCCCGGGTATAAGAAATACGAATTCAGACAGAACGTCTTGGAATTCGATGATGGATCAATTGCACACAGCCTCGTTAAGGTTCCCTATGCGGATCTGGCTCGCTGGGATGAGGAGCATGATGCTATTGGGCGAGTACGCCATCGCGTACCATATGAGAGTGATGCTGCGACTAATTGATTAAGCGATAACCTGATAAGTGTATAATGAGCATTAAAAGTCGCTGGAATAGATTAGCTGAATACTTTTTATCTTACTGGGTATTGCTGTAGAAACCACAAGTGGAAGAGTGTAAGATAAATTAACCAGATAAATAATGTGATGTTACCAAATATGGCAAGTTAAATGAACAATGAAATACGCCTACAGTTGATGCAAACTAATACAGTGAATATATTTCTGCTCATTTTACAGAGGATCCTTAGGCACCACAATTATGTCCAGTTGTTGGTTGGCTGCACCCGTTGTTGTGCAACATCCATGGATCGTGACCCCGTGCACAGTCAAACATCATCTTCATTCGCACTTCTCTACATCATCACTACATCTTCAAGTCGCAAACGGCCTACAGTACTGATGGAGTGACTCACCGTCTTTTTGCCAACTCTGATACTTTTTAATTTTCATACTTTCCTTCCTTCTTTCCTGATATCTTCTTGTACTATTCACATACTCTCTTTGTTTGCCTCGCCACATCAGGTCCTTCACATTTTATTATGATCCCTCGTCCTTAATTCTGACGTGTTTCATACTGATAACATCTATTTCGTTTACAAGGATCTGGTTGGGCCTCTTTTGGATCCTATTGTCGTGTAATGTTATTTAATCTCTGCAGTGACCCTTTTGATTCCAACCTCTCTTTGTATCGATTTTACGAAAGATTTTAAGCGCCGGCATTGCCCAGATCCTAAGTTGCTTTGGATGCAACAGGGAGATAAAGGAATGCCCCTTGGTCCCAACCTTGTTCTTTGCCCTGTTCAAGCGACTTGAGCGGCAACCGATAAGCATGCGGCCTCACACGCTTTTTGCCTACTTCCTTGTGCTTTTTACCTTACCACTTGCCCTTGGGGAAAATTATATCGAGTCAAGGGCATTGAACCTTTGCTCCAATAGTTTAGAGTTTACAGCAACATACTTCAATGTGAAATTCACGCCCCAGAATCGGTCGATCGCTCTGAGCCTCAACGGGAGATCAACTATATCGGGAAAGGTGATCGCAGAGTTGATAATCACTGTCTATGGCTATACTGCGATGAGACGGGTGTTGAACCCATGTGATATGGACCTTGCAGGGCTGTGTCCGGTCAGACCTGGTCCGATTCCTGTGATGAGCAGCAATATCAAGATCCCGGATTCAGTGGTTGCGCAAATTCCAGGTAGGTTATATTATTGTGTTTGAGTATCCAGTTCATTATTAATGTTCCAACCTAATACGCGTCCCAGGCATCGCCTATAGTGTACCAGATCTTGATGCATCAGTACGCGTTTGGATCAATTCCACTGATACCGGACGAAGTATTACATGCATCGAAGCGGCACTGTCGAACGGCAAGACTGTTCATCAGCCAGGGGTTAGCTGGACAACAGCTGGTATTTCTGGGCTCGGATTAGCTGCCTCGGCCGCCACCTCTGTGCTCGGGCACTCCAAGACTGCTACACATATAGCGGCCAATGTTCTCTCACTTTTCGGGTTTATGCAGTCTCAGGCGATGATAGGCATGTCGGCAGTACATATGCCACCAATAGTTCAGTCATGGACTCAAAACTTCCAATGGAGTATGGGCATTATCCATGTCAAATTCCTGGAACGCTTGTGCACTTGGTATCAGCGGTCCACAGGCGGAAGGCCTTCCACTGTTCTTTCAGATCGGTTTAAAAAGTCGATACAGATCCTCAAGAGACACCTAGAAGATATCTTGGTCAAGAAGTCGGAAGACACAACCAAAAGCGAGCATCACAGCATTGTCGTACGGGGTATTCAACGTGTAGGCTATAGGGAAGGCATTGAGATATCCAACATATTCATGACTGGCCTCATCTTTTTCCTTGTGTTCGCGTTACTTGCAATGATCTGCATCGCACTCACGAAGGTCTGTCATAAAATCCTTGTCAAATCTGGCAAGCTCAAGGGTGACGGGATCAGATGGGGCCTGGTCACGAAGGGAGTATTATTTCGAGTTATTCTGATCGGTTTCCCTCAAATATGGATTCTCTGTGTGTGGGAATTCACCCAGCGCAATTCTGCAGCCCAAGTCCTCCTCGCAGCTATTATGCTCATAGCAACCACAACCGCCATGGCTTTTGCCGCGCACAAGGTTATCTCTCTTGCAAAGCAGTCTGTCACACTGTGCAAGAACCCTGCTTATATCCTCTACACCGATCCTGCTTGTTTGAGCAAATGGGGCTTTTTGTACGAACAATACCAGGCAAAGGCCTACTGGTTCATCACTCCAGCCCTTTCTTACATAGTGATCAAAGCTATGTTTATCGGGCTGGGCCAACCGGCTCCTATTGTGCAGACCATAGCACTAGTTATTATTGAAGCTTCCATGCTCCTCACCGTTAGCATTCTTCGGCCGTGGATGAACAAGAAGACTGATATCTACAATATCTCTATCGCTGTTGTCAACCTTATCAATGCGATCTTCCTACTAATCTTCACTAATATCTTCAGCCAGCCCGGAATCCTCACAGGGGTGATGGGGGTCGTGTTTTTTGCCTACAACGCCGTGTTTTCCCTTGTCATGTTGATTCTAATTCTGGTCGCCTCCATCTGCGCCCTATTATCCAAAAACCCAGACAATCGATACCAACCAATGAGAGACGACCGGGGCTCTTTTATTAGGTCTCAGAACCAGCTGATCACCGAGTTAGATGCTTTGGGTGCTACTGCGCGTGGCCCAGACAAGCAGTCTGGACAGAACGGCTCTTCCCTCAGTGTTGTCGATACGGCTCAAGTGCATCTATTTAGACAGTCTCCAGTGGAAGCCACACCCCATGCAAGCCAGTCCTCCATAATACGTGACAACGGTGACGCGATACTTCGCCAGCCTTCGCGCAACCGCAATGACATAGAGCAATCGCCCTTTGAGCCCCCGCGATCTTATAGCACTTCACCTGCACACGCAGATGCTACACTCCCTACAGAGTTTCATAGCGGCCATAGCAAGCAGAATCCGTGGCAAAGGGGGGCTGGATACGACCGGAACATGATATAATGTGTAGAGGTCGAGATTCATATGGTTCAGATTGCCTTGGATGTTATATACCATATTCTGCCTGATATGTAACTTGGTATGTTGCTAGTGTGCTTCAAGAATCTGCTTTAGCTTTTCTTTTCCTCCATTATTCCCGGTTGCTTTTGTGGACAATCATCCCGGACGAGCCAAAGTCTTTCACCAGCTGACACACTTTCGGACGTCTATTATGATTGGTCAAGATACCCAAACCCTTCATGTACATAGCTTTATGAATGAAGTGTGTTGTTGTTGCTAGAACTGGTTATCTTAGCCGATGAAATAGCCATGTAGCTGTATAGCCAGCTGTCCAGGCTCAGCTGCATATCCCGCACTTGTTCAACCTCGGTCATCAGTGACCAATCCGACAAAGCGTATAGAATTGGAGCCGATGACTTGGCTTAACAGCTCAAAAGGCACCGTTCGTTACCGACCACAGTTGACAAAACTGGATCAGACATCCACAAATAAAGCCACGGCAGTTGTCATCTGATAATCTTGTGAGCAACTAAATAGTAACATGGCGGAGTCCTGCAGGGAAGAATTGTCCTCTTATCCGAAGGGCATGAACCCAAAGAGGTATGGTTACCCGCACAGTGGGACTACCCCACGCGCTCACTCGATTGAGTATTGTTGCCCGCCCATGTGGAGAGTACCCGATGGGGTAATCTTGCCTCGTTGGTACCGAGCCCTTATACTTTGCGGCTTGCGACTGGCGATGAGTGCAGCTTCACCATGCGGGGCAGGTGGGACACTATGACATTTGCAATCCAAGGTTCCTGACTGGAGTTGCTCATTGAGCCAGGTATAAAGCGAGGGGTCGAGTCCCGATGAAACCGGACATGACCAAACAATCTCCCTAGACATTGTTTGCAAAAATGGTTGGAATCCTCGCTGAGACTACTCTGAGCGTTAACGACGGTCCCTTGACCTCCGACAACGCCACCTATCTTCGTCCCTCAGACCCGAACCTGCCCCTTGACGAGCTCCGCAAGCGATATGACGAGGACGGCTACATCTTCCTGAAGCAGGTGCTGCCCCGCGAGGACATATTGGAAGCGCGTCGGAGGTACTTCGAGTTCCTGGCCCCGACCGGTGTCTTGCACGAGGGGACTGATCCCGTAGAGGGTGTGTTCAACAAGGAGAAGTCGGAGCAGGATTATCCCGGGATTGGCGCTGGACATGCGGACGGTAATGGTCGTCCGGGCGGAGAGAGTGCGACCCAGTTTGTCGACCGTGCTATCGATGCGCACTACAAGGACTGGTACACCAAGAACGTGGTTAACCACCCCGCGTTGTATGATTACATTGCCAAGTTCACCGGCTGGGGCGAGAGTACCTTGACCTTCAAGCGGACTCTCCTGCGAAACAACATCCCCGGCTCGAAGCCGATCGGCGTTCACTATGATCAGATCTTTCTGAGATACGGAGAGCCTACGGCGGTCACGGCTTGGGTGCCTATCGGCGATATCAAGATCAATGGTGGCGGTTTGATCTACCTGGAAGACAGTATGTGGATTGCAGGGCAAGATGGGAACCAGGCTGACAGACTGCAGGCGAACCCGTGGGCCAGAAGATTGAGAATGAATTTACTGAGAAGGCGAAGAAGGCCGGTCTGACGGAGGAAGAGGCCAAATTCGCCTTTAACTCTAACATGATGGCCACCGGCTTGCTCTCTGAATCACCGGCCGAGTTTGCCAAAGAACACGGTCGCCGCTGGCTTGTGTCGGCTTTTGAGGCGGGCGATGTTGTCTTGCATAAACCTCATATGGTATGTACTTACCTGCCTACTTTATTCGTATGTGGTTTGTGGATGCCGGCTAACAGGTGCTAGATCCATGCCTCGACTATCAATAACGACCAGGACAATGTCATTCGCCTTGCGACCGATTTGCGGTTCTGTGATTCTTCGAAACAATATGACAAGGTTGGTTTTACGTCCAGGTTCTCAGACAAGGCTAATGCGATGCAGAGATGGATGAACTATTATCGGTTTAATGATGGAGTTTGAGCTCACGGCCTTTACCTTTCTTGATTCCAATGTTTACTATAGGTTTAATATATGATTGTTATGTGACATTGACTGTGAGATCTGTCACATGTATTCCGGGTTCTGTTCATGTTTTGATGCATACTTGACAATTTTATTTACGTCTTATGACGCTGCATGTCTATGTCCAATGCATTTATAGTAGCACATGGTTGTTCCAAGCTTCGTTTCTAGACAGAACTAACACCGACAGTACAATGGCAGATCCTAAGCGTGTCAGCTTTGCTAACGTCAGATTCGACACGGCACCTACTGTTTCTCGTCGCAGTATCCGCCGCTCCAGCCGGGGCCTTGTCTGATACACTAGAATCGATCAGTCTCATTACTATCCAGTAAGTATCTAAGAGGGGCGTACAGTATTACGGCAGGTAAGGTTGGCGATATCGTCTCCGCCCTCGACTTGACAGGACGTGTCACTCTTCAGGACCGCATCTCGGAGAGGTACGCCCAGCACCAAAGGGAGGAAGGCAATGGAAACAATAGCACTGAGCAATTTCATGATTTAATCGACTATACTAAGTAAGATGATCTAAGCCGTGATAGAGACGAACTCGATAAGCAAGCAAACTCGAAGACGCCCTTGATGACAGTCGTCTCACTGAAACACACCAAGTGGCATTGGAATGCGTGTCAGAGACTGAAGATCTGCGGTGAGATCGCGCAGATCCCTTCTCTCTCCCCTCATCGTCTTATCCGAGGCACACACCCCTTGCGTCCGCAGCGTCCATGTTCTGACGGGCGTCTCTCCTGATAAACGGACATACCGTATCCTCCGTGGATGGATGTGTCAAAATTCCCGACGACTCTGCGGGAAAAAAGAAAAAGCCGAGAGTGATATTGATTGTCTCGGCCTTACTCTGGGTTTATGTTCTGTGTTGCTTTCCCACTTTTGCTTAGGGGCTGTTCTGTCTCTTGTCAGCACTAGGCCTGGCTGCGTGGTTTGATTGGATCTGTGTGGATTTTCTGGGCTTTTCTGGACCTCGTTCACGCTTGATTGAAGACATTGTTCTTATTTTTGCGGTCCGTCTTACGTTTGATCCCGTAAGCAGAGGTTTACGATGAGGGGACCTTTCGGGTTCATTTTTGCTGGTCAGATTGACAGAGCACATGGGGCCAGATGACAGGTCATTGGTCGGTGAGGTGTTTTCTCAGGTCAGGTGATTGTGAGGGGAAACACTGCAGAGTCCTTTGTAGTGGGTAATTGAACCGGGGGGAAACAGGGTAGTGAGGACTGTGGTATAGAGGAGAGTAAATAAATCATGGTTTGATTGTGACTATACTCTGTATACATACAATATTGTTGAATTTCACGCTAGATACAGTAATTTTCGGAGTTGATGGTCCTTTGTCCCAGAAACCATCGTATAAGCCGCGGGAAATGGCTCGGAAGCAGAGAAAGTCCGGAAAGAAAAGAAATCTGGTTTAGTGTAAAATCAGCCCCGCCGTAACAACAGTCCAACGCCGAGCCCCTCTGCGGGCCCCTCTTCTCTCACTCTCTCTCATTTTTGTTGCTTTTCTCCTCTTTTTATTTCTTCTCTTCCCTCCCCCTAATTCCTTTTTTTTCCGTCATCCTCTCATCTCTCTCCATATCTCCCAGTAAGTGATATCCTTTGTATCCTTTTATACCCTGCCTTTGTCTCATTGTGAAAGGAATTCACCACTGACAATCATCTAGTTCTTCTTTTTTCCCTTTATTACCATAATTAGCAACCATGGCTGCTCCCGCTTCCCAGTTCAAGGTCGCCGACATCGTACGTTGCCTCAACTCTTCGAAATACTATACTGTACAATGGTTGACCTTTTTAGTCCCTGGCTGCCTTCGGTCGCCGTGAGATCGAGCTTGCCGAGATTGAGATGCCCGGTCTGATGGCCATCCGTACCAGATATGCCAACGACCAGCCCCTCAAGGGTGCCCGTATCGCCGGTTGTCTTCACATGAGTATGTTTTTGTCTATATTTTCACCGACGGCATCTGACCCTCTCTAGCCATCCAGACTGCCGTCCTCATCGAGACCCTCGTTGCCCTCGGTGCTGAGGTCACCTGGACCAGCTGCAACATCTTCTCCACTCAGGACCACGCCGCCGCTGCCATCGCCGCTGCCGGTGTCCCTGTGTAAGTCAACCGGTCCTGAGAAATAATCACCGAGCTAACCTGTTCTAGCTTCGCCTGGAAGGGTGAGACCGAGGAGGAGTACAACTGGTGCTTGGAGCAGCAGCTCTCTGCCTTCAAGGATGGCCAGAAGCTCAACCTGATCCTCGACGACGGTGGTGACCTCACCTCCCTTGTCCACAGCAAGTACCCCGAGCAGCTCAAGGGTTGCTACGGTCTCTCCGAGGAGACCACCACCGGTGTCCACCACCTCTACAGAATGCTCAAGGACGGCAAGCTCCTTGTCCCCGCCATCAACGTCAACGACTCCGTCACCAAGTCCAAGTTCGACAACTTGTACGGTTGCCGTGAGTCCCTCATCGATGGTATCAAGCGTGCCACCGATGTCATGATTGCTGGCAAGGTCGCCGTTGTTGCCGGTTACGGTGATGTCGGCAAGGGCTGTGCTTCCGCTCTCCACAGCATGGGTGCTCGCGTCCTCGTCACTGAGATCGACCCCATCAACGCCCTCCAGGCCGCCGTCCAGGGCTACGAGGTCACCACCATGGAGGAGGCTGCTGCCCAGGGTCAGATCTTCGTCACCACCACCGGTTGCCGTGACATCCTCGTCGGCAAGCACTTCGAGGTTATGCGCAACGACGCCATCGTCTGCAGTAAGTAATTCATTTGCGGCTTTCAGGACTGTGACTGACAGCACTAGACATTGGTCACTTCGACATTGAGATCGACGTTGCCTGGCTCAAGGCCAACGCCAAGTCCGTCCAGAACATCAAGCCCCAGGTCGACCGCTACTTGATGCCCAGCGGCCGCAACATCATCCTCCTCGCTGAGGGTCGTCTGGTCAACCTTGGCTGTGCCACTGGTCACTCTTCCTTCGTCATGTCCTGCTCCTTCTCCAACCAGGTCCTCGCTCAGATCGCCCTCTTCAAGGCCGAGGATGCTGAGTTCGGCAAGAAGTACGTTGAGTTCGGCACCACCGGCAAGAAGGACGTCGGCGTCTACGTTCTCCCCAAGGTCCTCGACGAGCAGGTTGCTCTTCTCCACCTTGCCCACGTCAACGGCAAGCTCTCCAAGCTCACCCCCGTCCAGGCCGAGTACCTCGGTCTTGACGTCAACGGCCCTTACAAGGCTGAGCAGTATGTCCACCCATTCTCTTGATCTGAAGCATGCTAATGGTGTCCAGCTACCGCTACTAAATTCCTTTTCCCTTCGTTGATTGGTATACCCTGACCTAGATCTTTTCAACATTTTACGATGTTACGAATAACATAGAGTTCCATCAACTTGGGCTCAAAAGTTTTGTCTTCAACGGCAATAAAAGTGGCATATTGGGGTTCGGAAATTTTGCTAGGTGGCTACCTGGAGTTTGCATTCAACAGTGCGTACTTGGTAATGGAGGCAGATGAACATATAAATAATAATGCCTCACCTATTTCTCCGTAGATGCGTAAATATACCGTAAACAACTTGAATGTACAGATTGACAATTACATAGAAGTGATCATTCCACCCAGCATATCTGCCACACTAGTAGCAAAGTCGGGGTCATTGATATGTCTCGGGTCGCGTGTGATAGAGATGCCACTGCCCTGGAGCTCCTTTTCAATAGTCGAAAAGAGTACTTCATCAACCTCCGGATCATAAAACGACTGTCCAGGCACATCAACCATACTAATACCCCCCGTAGGCAAGACCAGACGAATCAAATCCGGCCGCACCGCAAACGTCCTCAACTTCTCCGCAATAAAGCGGGCAATTTGCCGACTCTCCTCCGCATTAGCCCTGACCAGCGTCACCGTCGGATTATGCTCATAGAGCACCCGCCCCTCATACCGCGGCGGGATGGTACTCGGCGGCCCGAAGTTCGCCATCTCGCACGCCCCCACACTCACCACCTGCGGAATGCCCTTTTTCGCTGCGGCCTCCAACCTTGCCGGCCCAGCAGACAACACGCCCCCCATTAGTTCATCCACGACTTCACTCGTGGTTAAATCCACCACCGCGTCAATCTGTCCTTCTCTTACTAGCCTTTCCATCGCTTTGCCACCGGCTCCTGTCGCATGAAACACGTATACTTCAGCCCCGTACTCACGTTCCAATCGTTCCCTGATAACATCCACGCAAGGTGTCGTCACCCCAAACATAGTCACACCTACTCTTTTCTTTCCCCCATCACCACCATCACCACCATTCTTCCCAACACTACCTTCAACATCCCGACCAATACGATCCTTTTGAAAAGTAAACTCCCTCAAAGCCATCCCAACAGCCCCAAAAAGCGCATTGCCCAGCACCCTCTTCAAGATCCAATTCCCCCCCGCAACATCCACAACGCTATACATGAGCGTGATATCCGTCTCCTCAATGTACGAACTCACATCCCCGCTCGCCATAGTAGACACCATTAGCTTCGGGAACCCGACCGGAACGCCCTGCCGCATGGCCGCGGTCGCGATGTTCGTGCCGCACGATCCGCCCAGTGACAGGATTGCGTGGATTCTGCCGGCTTTGTAGAGGTCTGCTGTTGTGGTGGTGGCGTGGTTGGAGATTTTTTGGATGTAGGTTGTTCGGGGGAGGGATTTGTATTCTTCTTCTTTTCTTATTACCTCTCCATTATTTTTGGTTTCTTCATTTTCTTTATTTTCTTTGGTGGTGGTGGTGGTGGTAAGGTCAGGATGCTGTATACTGATCAATGGATGGAGTGTAGGTGTGCGTCCTACGTCCATTAAGAGGATGTTTGTGGAATCGGGACATTGGGAAATTGTGTACAGGAGTTCGGGGAGTTTGGTGTCGCATGTTCCTATTAGAAGGATTGTTGGTTTTTCCATTTCCTTTTCGTTTCGAGTTCTTTTGTTGGTTAAGGTTGGGTTGGCTGTTTGGTTTATGTTATTGAGGGAATTGAGTTTGTGTGTTTGGTGGGGCATTAGTTTATGGATTATTGCAGGGATTGCATTTATTAGATTGTTTAGTGGATGATCTATAGTATTAGATAATTGGGTTGTTAAGACTGGTAACTACTGTGGTTGATTGGTTTTTAGGTTAAATAGATAAGGTTGTGGCGGATATGATATCCTATTTACGGTGGCTAATACTGTACCAGACCATCCATATAAATCCAATGTCTGTTGCTGGCAGCTGTGCCTCGATAGGGTTGGTGGTTCTGGTGCTTAAAGTGGATACACAGTCTATGCCATGTTCGCCAGTTATTATCATGCTATTGATGACAAATGCGCTGTCTTTAGTATACTAATATAAACTACCGAGTAACTTACTAAGTACTAGTACCGATGAAAGAGTAATTCTGCATTTAAAGAAAAAGAGACTCTGGCTAAACTGAATCCATAGGATTTTCTAATCCTCAGCTGAACCCTTAGATCTTGGAGGTAAACTTGGATAGTACACCAAACAGGCAACTGTCGTGTACTTGTATTACAGCCTGAAACAGTAGTGCAGTTCTAGCTCATGGCCAGTGGACTTCTCGTCTTTCATAACTGATCAACCGAGCTTCACCCTCGACGTAGATAGATAAACGCTTCCCTCCCTAATCGCCGGACCCTTGCCATCCAAAAATCGCGGCGCAGTGAAGTGCGCCCTATCGATCTTGGCCTGCTCGGATTTCACAAGCCCCAGTTCACCGCGCACCAAGTTCGGCGCCAGTCCGTCGATAGTGTCGAGCGCGAAGCTGTCCATCTCGAAGGGGTCTTCGCGGATCATGCGTCTACTGCGTAGTGTCTCTAGCAGCCGCAGCTCATCCGCCGTAAGATGTTTCTGTATTTCTTCGAGCTCCTTTGCCGCTGTCGCGTCGTCCTGTCCGGGTTTGGCGCCGAGTTTCTTGAGTTTCTCGTACAGGGCGTCTTTCTGCTCCGGCGGGACGTATGTGAATGCCTTGAAGCAGAATTCGAGTACCTTTGCGATTTCGGACTGGGAGATTTTGCCTGTTGTGTCGGTATCGACGGTGCCTTGGATGACTAGATGAGAGAAATCTGGTTAAATCGAACTGGAAAGTGGAACTGGGGTGTGGTGGGGGTCCATACTAGGTTTGAAAAGGTCAAAGGCTCTTTGGAACCCTTCTTCGTCCATGTCCTGGATGACAGGCTCGTATTGCTCGCGAATCTGCTTTGTGGCGCTGCTAACCGCCAAGAAGAATCGAGTGTAGCTCTCAACTGTCTTCTTGGAGTGCCACGAGCCCGCTGTCTGCTCGTCGCAGTCGCCCCTGATCGAGGCTGCAATGGTAGCCGCCGCCGAGAGACCGCCTGTCACGGCGAGATGGACGCCCGAGGAGAACAAGGGGTCAATGAAGCTGCCGGCGTCTCCGCAGATGCGTGCGTTTGGTATGTGATAGGCTGACGCGGTATAGGACCAGTCCGAGGCCGACTTGACATCGGTGACTACCTCTGCCTCTGAGAGGAGCTTCTTGGTCCTGGGCGCCATGTCGAGGCATTGCTTGTAGAAGTCTATGGTCGAGGGACGTCCCAGCTCGCGCTTCTTTTCCGTCGCCACTTTCTGGTCTTGGACGATTCCCACGGAGCGAGTGCCATCGTGTAGTGGCATGAACCAAGCCCAGCCGCTGGCGTCTGTTTGGTCATTAACAAGCGGATATTTAAACATGGTATGGAAATGGGTTCTTCACAACTCACCGTTCAATGCCTCAAAGTACGGCGAACCCTCCATGTGCGTCCCAGGTCCGTATAAGTTGTCACTCTTCCAGTACGCCCAGTTGGCAACATTCTTAAAGTTATCGTTGAACCTCCGGTTCTTCAGGTATTTCGTGCTCAGTATGCCATGCCGCCCGCTAGCATCGACAAGGTACTTGAAGGCGACGGATCCAGAACTGCCGTCTTTACGCACCCACGTGGCAGACACGGGTCGGCCGGGGTTCAATGCCCCGTTACTATTTCCATTGGACCCTGGCCTGGTTTCATTAGTGCCCGGCTCAAATTGGATTGCGTCGACCTTGGTTTCATCAAAGATGTGGGCGCCACAAGTCCCGGCGTGTCTGAAGAGCAGGTCGTCGGATTCGGATCGGATCAAGTTCCAGGCATATCCACCAGGACCGAGCGCCTCAAGAAAGTCGGTATCTTGACAAATATTAGCTTATGGGAGCATACAAAGGTGTCAATAATTAGGGAAGAGCAGGAAGACTTGCAGGCATCAGGCTGAGCTTGAGTGAGTCGGAAAACTGCCCCGTTCTATGCGTTGCATTAGATTATGAATTCACAGTTCAAGAAACACGACACCAATTAAGCACCTTGTGGTAAAACCCATGAGCATCAAAGGTATCGTAAAAGCCTATGAACTTGAAGAAGTGGCGCAGGGAGGGAAGAGTGCTTTCGCCGATATGATACCTGTCACATAAATGAGCAACAGACGGCAATAGGCGACCGATTGTGATCACTCACCTGGGGAACTTATCCGCCTCCAGTAATACTGTCTCGATTCCCTCGCGGGCCAGAGCTGCTGCTGCATATGAGCCAGCGGGGCCTCCTCCGATGACCAGCACAGTGCAGCTTTGCGGAACGGCCATGATAAGTAGACTGGAGATGGGGATACAGGATAGCTATATCGGTCAGTTTTGCAAGACGCTCGATATCGATGTTCCAGAAACCAGCAGCGAAAGGGACGAGCGCTTATATCTTAGAGCCTTGACTACAGCTTTATAGCCATTGGGGGGTACTTGTTCGCTGAAGAATAGCCTGATCGGCAACGGAGCAGGCGGTCCATGCAATGATGCCCAAACGCACGTCTGCGATCATTGCGCAGGAAGATAAAGCCCCGCAGTCAGTGAGTGGTTTGGAGGTACAGGGTGCACTATGTACTACCCTCGCAAAGTGGATTTAAGTAACCAGACCTGACTAGGTCGCAGCAGAACATTTCACTAATGTACTAGTATGCGTTAGCTTTGGCCATAACCTGATTTAATCATCTGTTACGACTTGCGATAAAGTGCAGTAATTCTTCTAAAATTAGACTAGTATTCCTCTTAATTAACATAGGTGTATAGTCGTGAAACAATAATAGGGCTACAAAGTAATATAAACCCTAAGTCGGCAAAAAGGTAATACACATAAGACTCCAATTATTAACAAGGTCAGACCTGATGTAGAAGCCACTGACGTGTATGTAATGCAAAGTACGTACATTTATCATACATGATACAACCCCGCAACACACAACACACAACACACAACACACAACATCCTCTCTCATCAACATATCCCATCCATCAATCACCCATCATGCAGTGGCTCCTCATCCTCCTCTCCCTCGTACGCATCCACCCTAACAAAAACAACTAACAAAAACACTAACAAAAACACTAATAAAAAGCTCACAACCCTCTCCCTAATCCTAAGCGCGTAAGCACCATCCCAACCAACCCAGAAAACAACATCACAAGCACAAACTAACAAACCAAGCATCGCCTGGTCGAGAACAACAACCTTCGCCCCGCTAACAGCGCTCGCAACCTTCCTCCCAATCCTCGGTCCAGCCCTCCTCTACATCCCGCACCATTTAAACCCCACAGCCCTAAAAACCAGGATCCTCGCCTCCGCACTGAGATACCTCCTTACCATCCTCCCCACCAGCCTCGCAACCCTAGCCTTCACGTACCTCTTCTCGTCCGGCCTGTTCACCTGCCACCTGAACGAACGATGGCAGGCGTACTTCCACGCCAAGGACTCGCGCTCTATTCGCGCAATCCAGGATAGCTTGCACTGCTGTGGGTTTAGAAGCGTGCGGGACAGGGCGTGGCCGTTTAAAGATGCCACGCATGGAGACGATACCTGTCAGAGGCAGATTGGGTATGAGCGGGCTTGTCTGCAGCCGTTGATGGGGAGGGAGAGGGGCGTGGCTGGGATGGTTGCTGTGGGTGCTTTGTTGGTTTTTGTTGTTGTGGTTTGTTCTTCTTTCCTATTTTATTTAAAGCTACTGGGACCAGGCTAATGGTGCAGGTTTTGAGTGAGAGGGTTAGGAGAAGGGTTGGATGGATGGAGGGGTTTTTTGAAAGGGGGAGGATTGAGGATGTTCAGGTCCAGGATGAGCCTGGGGAGAGGCCGGTGCATCGGTTGCCTGAATCGGGGGAGCCGGCTTATACTGATGTTTAAGTTTTGCTTGGTGTTGGGATCTAAAGATAAGGGTTAAGTGGATTGTGTGTGAATTGCATGATTGTGAATGTAGGTGTTGGGTCGGGATCTAGGTTGTCTTGACGAAGCTTTTAGTTTTATTTGATCAGTGGTTGATCGGACGGAGTAACCAGGTTAAAGAGCTACTTCGTCTATGGGCTCTTTGGCATGTAATTGTTGAAAGGTCTGGAGTGTGCCTTAGTGAACTGAGTGGGACAGATGCGTAAACGATGAGATAGGGCAGGCAAGTCATGCAGACGATGCCAAAAACGGAGCTATGTTCGAGAACTCCTCTTCGCCGTTTTCAGCCTCATGCCGTCGCCATAACAGCGTTTGATCGTGAGGTTACATTACACCGACAGTGATTGAAACTCAGTGCCCCACAGTTCGTGAGGATGAAGTTTAAGAAGACCCGAAAACGACCACATTTGTAGACTTTTTAACCTTGGGGGATCTTGTTACCACGGCTAGAGTCTATGACGAAGATACTTCCACAATCTTTGTCAGACCTGTGTCAAGTCCATGACGCATTTCTCCTGTGCCGCAGCTATATAAGACAGAAGCAGGGGACTTGCAAACAGCCACAGGAATGCTGAATCCTACTGCAATGGTCTTATAGCTGCCTTACTTAGACTTTTACTCACTCTCTACACTCTTGATATATAGAGATCCCTAGATCATGTTATTTCTATCCTTCTACGTCGCGCTTGAACTGGCCTCCCTCTCGCTCGGTCAGAACACTGGCTCTTGTCTCTCTGGAACCAGCGGCCAGGGCAGTGCCAATTATCAAGCATGCTGCCCCACCCCCGAGGCAGTCGGGACCGAGCCACTCGACTCAGGCCAGTTCCGGTACACTTGCGGTCACTGGATGAGCGAATACGATGATACTAGTCACACAGCCCATTCAGCCGGCGAATGCGCGCGGCACTGCCTCTTGAATGATGACTGTAGGGCGAGCACCTGGATTAGCTCGACCTTTCAGTGTCTTCTGACCCTGACAGAGGGCGTCCAGATACAGACCAGTCAATACGGGACCGGTTTCCTCGCCCTGCAGAAGGTTTCCGGGATGAACCTTGACGACTTGTGTGAGTCCCGTGTCGAGGACGCCAACTCCGCGTGTGACGTCCGTGTTGGTGAAGCCGAGGAAACAGGACGGAACAATGTCGCAGCAGCAAACAGCGCGTGTGACGTCCGCGTCGGTGCAGCCGAGGAAACAGGACGGAACAATGTCGCGGCAGCCAACAGCGCATGTGATGCCCGCGTCAGGGCAGCTGAAGAAGCAGGCCGGAACAATGTCGCGGCTGCGAACAACGCGTGCAATGCCCGCGTCAGTGCAGCCGAGGAAGCAGGACGGAATAATGTCGCCAACATCAAGGCTGCCTGGGACAGAGATGCACGAGCATCCTTGAGGATGACTAATGAGTGTATAGGCAAGCTTAACCGCTGTTATGCAAATGGGGGGCGTAGATAAGGAATGATCAAGCCTATAGCCTATAGCCTATAGCCCGGTCTCCAGCTATGACTTGAGTGGTAATCTGCGCGGCTAGCAATTTGGTATATGCCGGATTCTTAGAACTAGATCTCTAGTCAAATCCAATGAGAATAAAGCAATTGAACATGAGTCCTTGCCGCTGCGTTGAGAAGCTTATGTCGGCCTGTCTTTGCATTTAGACCATGATTGTGAAGAAGATTACTGGTGATCTTCTGCTTCATTTATCAAGGATTGAACTCTGAGCACGATACTCTTTGCCCGAAACTCCTTTAAATCGATAGCTTCAAGCAAAGGAATCAATTGTGAGGGGACTTTGAGATAAAAAGAGAGAGAGCGAAAGTGAGGAAAGAAATGGAGGATCGTCCGTCAAAGCGGAAGTTGTAGGAGGGCGTAGAAGCTTATAAGGGTTTCTTCACAAATAAACCAATCAGTTGACCACTAAGACGGGCTGATATTGCCACAAAACAGCCAAATTATCCTATAAAATCTTCGCAATTATTTCTTTTTCAATCATCATAAATAAACAGAAATAATTTTATTTTATTTTTCTTATAAAAAAAAAGATAGGACCTTAACACCCGGAACTATAATATAATATACCCTGTATATAGATAAAAATCAACATGACATCAACTAAGTGGGGTCTACGTTGTCACCACAACCAAACATTTTAATCCCAATCCCAAACCCACCTCCTTCATCCCCTCACTTCAACTCAATCAACCATTTCACCACTTCACAAAATGCCCCGTCCAACCACGCGCCAAGAAGTTCTCGACCGACTCCGCAAGACCATTGCGGAGGGAAAGATCATCGTTGGCGCCGGAGCAGGTAAGCCTCACTTACATGCTAAGCTTATCCATCCACACATACATATACATAAACATAAATATATGAATATATGAATATATGTAAACTAATAATTCTTAGGAATCGGCCTCACAGCCAAATTCATCGAAAAAGGAGGCGCAGACCTCATCCTAGTCTACAACTCCGGTCGGTTCCGCATGGCCGGACGCGGCTCGCTAGCCGGCATGATGCCGTATTCAGATGCGAACCAAGTCGTCGTTGAAATGGTACCCATCCCCACCTCCACATGAACCAGTATCAAGAAAGTTGAAAGCTAAAGTTCAAAAGGCCAGCGAAGTCCTCCCCATCGTGAAGAACACGCCCGTGCTAGCCGGCGTCTGCGGCACCGACCCATTCCGCGACATGACGGCGTTCCTGCAGGAGCTGAAGCTGCTCGGGTTCGTAGGCGTGCAGAACTTCCCCACCGTCGGGCTCATCGACGGGAAGTTCCGGCAGAACCTGGAGGAAACGGGCATGGGGTACGACAGGGAGGTGGAGATGATTCGGATCGCGCGGGAAATGGACCTCGTTACTACGCCTTATGCGTTTACCGTTGATGAGGGCGAGCGGATGGCTCGCGCGGGCGCGGATGTGATTGTTGTGCATGTGGGGCTGACTACGTCGGGGACTATCGGGGCGCAGACGGCGCTGAGTCTGGATGATTCGGTGGCGGTTATTCAGGAGATACGGGATGCCGTGGTGAAGATTAACCCGGAGGTGATTGTGCTGTGTCATGGGGGGCCGTTGGCGGGGCCGGAGGATGCCGAGTATGTGCTGACGAGGACGAGGGGCGTGCATGGGTTCTATGGGGCGAGTAGTATGGAGCGGTTGCCTGTTGAGATGGCGATCCAGGAGAATGCGGCGGCGTTTAAGAGGTTGAAGGTTAATGTTTGATTTTGCAAGACCTATATGTATTGATAGTCTAGATTATTCTCAAACTCAATCCAGAAAAAAAAAAAAAGTATCTTGTCTCTGGAAGAATGCCTAGATCTATAATGGCGAATTAGGGCTAACCAACCTAGTCAATACTCCATATTCAAAATATACTATATGCAGATCTCCAAATCACCAAACCAACTCTTAACAAAACTAAGAATCAAGATACAAAGCAAACCAACCATATACCATAGTATAAAAATAGAATGATGTACCGCCGGAGCCCAAACAGGCAATTTCCCGGGGGTGGAGACAATTAACCATTCACCAAAGGGACCGGGTAAATAGCTCAGATAGGGTAATTACTCTACTATCTAGATTCTAGCATGACTATAAATAATAATTACTACCCTCGCACATTTCAACCTAACGCACTACAAAGGCAATACTTGAGTAAGAATATATACAAAATGACCAGACCGTTAGAAGGCAAATTCGGTATCATCACCGGCGGTTCACGAGGTACCCTTCCCCCCTCAATTGAGCCAAACTCAACAAACCCAACAAAGGAGAAACACTAAGAAAGAAAAAAAGGAATCGGCGAAGCCATCGCCCAAAACCTTGCGTCAAAAGGCGCCTCCCTCCTCCTAAACTACACGTCCGAGAGCTCGCGCGCCCGCACGGAAACCCTCTGCGCCGATCTCCAAAAAGCCCACTCCATAACCTGTCTCGCGGTGCAAGCCGACCTCTCGCAGCCCGTCGAAGCAACCGAGACCATCCTCAGCTTCGCCAAAACCCACTTCTCCAAGACGGGATCCCTGCAGATCGACATCCTAATCAACAACGCCGGCGTGTCCAAGGACCGCACGCTCAACGACCCCGCAAGCGGCCCCATCGACCCCGCCTACTTCAACTGGCAGTACACGGTGAACGTGCTCGCCCCGCTTCTCCTCACGCAGGCCTGCGCCCCGTACTTGCCCGCCAACCGCGGCGGGCGGATCGTCAACATCTCCTCTGTGTCTGCTACGATGGGGTTCGAGGGCCAGAGCGTGTACGGGGGCACGAAGGCGGCGCTGGAGGCGATGACGCGCACGTGGGCCCGTGAGCTGGCGGATAAGGCCACTGTTAATGCGATCAGCCCCGGCCCGGTTATCGGGGATATGTATTTCGGGGCTGGGGAGGGCTTCTGGAGCCAGATTCAGGGGTTCATGGATAATACGCCGCTTAGTAAGGTGCTTGCGGGGGATGAGAAGATGGAGGCTTTGACGGGGGAGCAGAGGGCGTTGATTGCCGAGAAGATGGGGGGGAGACGGCCGGCTTTTACGGGTGAGATTGCCGGCGTGGTTGGTATGTTGTGTACGGGGGATGGGGGGTGGTGTACGGGAAGTGTGGTTTGTGCTAATGGGGGGATGAGGATGGGTGTTTAATCTTTTTCTTTTTTCCTTCTTTTTTCCTTCTTTCTTTCTTTCTTATTATTTTTATGAAATAAAATAGAATAAAGTAGAAAAAGAATAGATTTGGTATATTATATCATAATACCTTGAATTAAATATATTTCCGAGGTTACTAATTAACCGACGTCATAGTCAAACAAATCCAATACTACCTCACCTCTTCTCACTTTCACTCACTCACTCATCACAATCCTCAATCCTCACACAATACAGTACATACACCCCCAAGACAAGAACTACACCTAGAATAAAGAAAGAAAGAAAGAAGAAGAAATGCTCCGCCTCCGCCCCAGAATCAGATTCGCCCTCCCCAAACAACTCACAACAGTACACCTCCGTCCCAGGACCATCTTTCCCACATCATCCTATCGTCCCATCCGACAATTCCCAACTCCAATCGCACCAATTCAATCCAGAACCCTGGCTACGACTTCATCGGGTAAGAGCCAGGCTGACTTGTGCGTGGAGGAGTTGCAGGATTTGTATGTCTCCCATTTCCTACCATTTCATATTATTGTTATCATGTTATCTCAACATCAAATTTTGGCAACTAACAAAAAAAAGGTATGAAACGGCAAAAGATGAGTTCGAAATCGCAACAGAAAGCACAGACAATGCGACCATCTACGCGGCTTCGGACCGCGAGTCTGCGCGCGACGCCCTGAACCAGCTTGTCGGTGTGTATTCGCTGTACACGTCGCATGATATCCAGTCGTACGAGGAGTCGCATCAGCCGCAGCAGGCGCAGCCGGATGACGGGGGGAGTGTGGGGTTGCCGACGTATCTTGATCCGGCGGAGATCGCGCCCAAGGTGCGGGAGGAGGTGAAGAAGAGGGTTGGGCAGCGGATTCGGGAGTTGGAGAATGCGATTGAGGGACTGGAAGAACGGGCGAAGGAGGATTAATTCATTTTTGGTATCTTGATGTGATGTTTATCTAAGCTAGTACTATACATGACTGTAACATAGACGATTGTCGTTGAGGATCGTTAGTCATCATATATCCAACCAGGTATCTTAAATCCCATGCAGATCGATTTCAACGCCACACGCCATTCATTTGCTTTTTTTATGTGAAGAGGGCTAGACGGGGAAGGACATGGTGAATTGGTCCGCGATTGGCGATGGGGACATGAAGCCGGAATTGTCCTTGTGCGTCGAACGCATGTGGCGTTTCAGTTGATCTGGGATGTCAGCAGAGAACGCGATACCTGGAGACGGAGACATACCGGGCCGGGTGAAGCTCTTGGTGCAGCCCGGGTAGACGCATTTGTGTCGTCGTTCGCCGTGTGCTGGTTTGGTTAGTATGGTAGGTGTACAGCTGACAGGTGGCACATACTTAAACGGTGGCTAGACATGTTCGATGACTGCAGCCGTTAGTAAAAGACATGGAACAAGCCAGTAGCACCTTACATCGCCTGTTTGGAAGTTGCACCCTGGGAATGTGCACTTGAACGGCTTTTCGCCGGTATGCGTCCGTGAGTGCGTTTCTATACTATTAGCAAGGTCGAAACCAACAGAAGAGACAAACATACTCAATTCACTGCTGTCGGTGAAAGACTTCCCACATTCTGAACACTTGTAGGGCTTCTCCCCCCGATGGCTCCGTTCGTGGCGTTCCAGCGTGGCCTGGCGGGCAAAGAACTTTCCGCACACGGAGCACTTGAAGTTTTTGTCTGGACGAGTTAGCTATATCCGTGGCAGAAATAATAGTGACTTACAGTTGCTATGGGTGAGGAAATGCCCCTGCAGCTTGGACTTCTGCGAGAACGGTTCATCTGGGCGGTGGCAGCCCTCCCAGCAGCAGTAGTATCCGGTGCCCTTGGCTCCGTTGATCGTCGACATGTGCCGCGAGATCAGATGTTCCTGAAGAATGCAGGAATCAGAGAATTCAGCCCCGCAAGTGGTCTTGACTCCGTTGACAGTGGTGGTCCATTTGCAAATGTGTAGTTCGCTGTCAGACGAAGTTAACGGACTCGTCAGTGGCGTTCCGCCCTCGAGAGGAGGGGGCGTATCGCCGGGACTGGAAATCAGTTGCGAGCTGACGCTGGACCGAGACTGGCGAGAGTATGGGGAGTAATGACCGTACGGGTGTACATGCGCATGGTTGTGTACTCGACACCGGTGATGCGTGCGGCATGGTCCTCTCGATGGGGTGTTGTGCACGTGCACCGGGCTCTTCATTAAGTCGTTAAGATTAACATTAGGCGGGATATGAAAGCAGGCGAATGAATTAGAGGCGGGATCGTTGGGTTTGCTCGAGTGGTCGCAGGTCGGGTTTTCATGTACCTGGAAATTCTGGCAGGCAGAGAGATCTGGGCACATTCCCAGTATATGAAAAACATCCGATGGGTTGACTCCATTCTGTGTAGGGAATGCTGGATGTGCCACTTGGTTGGAAGCGTCTTTAGATGGATCATGGAAATGAAAATGAGGGTGATTGTGAGAGTGACAATGAGCGACAGGAGTGGGATGTGTAGGAAAGAGAGCCTCCAAAGAGGCCTGAGGGTTCACTACCCCAGAGGCAGCATTATCTATTGCCTTTGGTTGTGTGTCGTCTTGCGGCCCCACAGGACAGGACGAAAGCAGATCATTGGAGTCCAGGTTGACCGGCGCCCCCAGTCCAAAGAAGGCCTCAAGACTGTGGTCTGTAATGCCCGAGCCACTGTTCGTTCCAAAGCAATGATCATCAAAGCAGAGAGGATCGGAGTTCCTGCAATTCGCGTCGTTGCATGAATCGTCGCAGTTGGGATCCGTGCAGGTGTTGTCCTCGCATTCCACGAAGCCATCGCAAACCGAAGGGCAAGTGATAGAGCAGTCATCCATATCACAGCAGGCATCGTCGACATGACAGTCATCGAGCGGGTGATGTTCCTCGCCGGGACAATCCCACTGGCTCGGTGCAGGAGCATCTTTAGACGGCTCCTCCGGTTCTTTTCCGTCAATGTGGAAAGTCTCCCACTGGCACTCGAGGCAGTAATCGTCCTTTTTAGTGTGAGTCGCCATGGTGTGCGGTGAATCTAACCGACGTCACTCAACGTCGGAGCTCCTAATATCCAATCTTTGCAGAAACCGAAACCTGAGGCGACAAAGGTCGAGCACAACACGGTAAAGCAAAGGAAGACTGAAGCGGGGATCAGACGGTCGTATGGGTCTTTGTCCTAGAGGCTCCAGACCTTGAAAGCGTTAGCCCACTCGCCACCACGCGAGTAAAGTCGACCACTACATACCAATTAGAGGGACAAAATTTCAGTGCAGAATCGGTAATCCTACAACCGAGATTGTCAATCAGGGCCAGCCAGCCATGCACAGTGCGTCAGGATCGCCTGGAATGGCTGGAGCAAATGGAAATGAAGAAAGTTGACCGCCTGTGGCATGAGGGACGGAGGGGGACGAGGACCTTGGGAGCGTTGAGATGTATAAGAAGAGGTCGATCGACGTATAAGGAGTTATGATTCGCTTTGGGCTGATTCCATCACACATAACTTTCCGTCACGAATCTCAAACAAAGGTCGAGTGAGTACCTTGCGAGAAATTCGTTTTTCTCATGAGGACCTTGCGGGTTAGGCGTCATTGTACCCGCTTTACCCCCGCGAATCAGAGTGCTGTAAATTTCGTGATTATTCTTTCTTTAATTTTTGGTCATATTTGTTTGGTTTTCCTTTCTTGTTCGAAGCTTTGACCGAAACAAACCAAACAGCATTGATGGATTATTATTACTATTATTATCATTTCTTGTCTTTTTCTCTTGATCATCTGGGACTGACCCTGTCTCTCATCGTATCAATCTTTATACTCCGAGTAGGTGTGTGTGAAAAATTCCAATAAAGTTTTGTAAACCTGAAATTCTTGTTTTTGGGTCAGGTTTTCGGTACCAGTTTTTTTTTTTCTTTATTCGTTATTTTGTTTCATTTTCTAATTTTTTTTTTCTCGATCAGTCTGGAACCAGATGAAGTCCTGATAAACAGCCTTAAAGAGTTTGTTCCACACCAACTGTAGTACAAACTCTGAAACTATTGTATACTGAGACATACGTCAGTTCAAGTACATATGAGGATCACATCTGATAGATAACCATACCTCACCACTCCAATAAACAATACCAAACATATTCACCTAATTAATACCCTACATCTCCTACAGTCCAGAAAAAACTCACAGAAAACTCATCTTCATAAAACAATAAAAGGTAAAGAACAAGGTAAATTAAAGTAAAATAAAACAAAGTACCTGAAATAAAACCAAGGATTCCTCCGTCACAGTCCACATCAGAATGCGGGACAAAAAACCACGTGCTCCCACCGCCCTTCCACTTCTCCAGATCCCCCCCATTTCTCCTCATAGGCTACAACTTTAACCCATAACACGCTCACTATCAACATTCCATCAAGCACAAGCATACTCACCGCGACATCCCCCAATTGCATTTCCCAGTTCTCCACAATAAACAACAATACCCTATCAGTGTCTCGCGATCACTAAATCTACAAAACTGATCCGTCAATTCAAGCTCTTTCCCGTGTCACTGTTATACATTAGTACCTTATCTGCGTGACTCAGCTGATCACCGATCTGCGATCTAATTACTGCACACAAACATCCAAAAAGAAAAGAGCAGCACAGAAAAACAAAATGGGTAATATTTGTTCCCGATCCAAAAATGAACCCGAGTCTTTCACTACTCCCGGTCGTGTGCTCGGTTCCAATCCCTCCCCGGCGCCGAATAAGCCTGCTGGTCCGCGCGCCCCGCTCCCCGCAAAGGCGACGACGGGAAGGCCTTTAGGCGGCGGGGGTGCGCCGGGTGCTGGTGATGACACGGCTGATGCGCGCTCAAACGCTGCTATTGCTGCGCAGGTGAATAACCCTGTTCTTTTCATGTGATTGGTCGAGAATCATGGTTCATTTGCTAATGATTGTAGAAACGAGCCGAGTCGGCCGGTGGTAAAGGGAAGCTGGGGTCTAAGCTTGCAGCTCAGAAAGCCCAAACCCATACCCAGACGCTGACTGAGGCCAGTCGGGATGAGAGAGCCGCCAGAGACGCTGATAATGCTGCTTCCGCGAGAAGATGGGAGTGAGGCTATATCTTGTCTGGTGTCTGTTCTTTCGTTACGCTTGGAGTTCGAGGGAGTATTTAGGTTGACTACGGTTTAGCGCTTCGATGACTAGTTCACAGTTGTACCCATAGTAGTACATGTTTAAGATCTTTCCATGATACCCAAGCAGACTGGGCTTGTAAACAGGACACAGTTCTTTCATAATGCAATGTTCTCTTATGTTCGAATATTGATACAGCTATATTTAACCGCCCATGTCTAAACCACATTATAACGTCCTCCAACAGGGGCCCTCGCATCACTGTCCGCGGCAGCGATGGTGCCCTCCTTCAACAGCCGCATCAACTCGCGCATTGCGTTTGTCACGGACAGTTCAGTTTCACCCTCAACAAGAATATACAGCTTGGGATTCTCTCCAGGACCCGGTTCTTTGCCCGTCGCGTAGAAGCTTCCCTTGGTAGTGATAGATGTTCCGGTGGCTTCGAGAATTTTGGCCACGTTGGTTCGGTTGGTGACGGCCCACCGAGCTTTCTCTATTGTAGAAACACTGCATTAGTACCTGTCTCATCCGGGAGATAATGGATATGAAGGTGAACTTACGGGGGAAGTCGTTGATCTCAAGCGTAGCATGGAAAGCTCCCGCGTCAGGCCCACGGTTGTCGATGGGTACCCCAGATCTCATCACACCAGCACGGCTTAGACGCGCGTGGATATCAGCAACTGCCGAGCCCACCTTGTCCAGAGGGTTCTTCGAACCGCCATTAGGATCTTTTTCGGTTTTATGCACGGTGATCTTGCCATCAAGATCAATGCCCTTGGGAATACCAGGTGGAGGTGGCGCGGCAGCAGATTGTACAGAAGAAAGAGCTTTGTTGAACCGTTCTTCAGCTTGCTCATTCTTCTCCTCCTTTTCTTCCTCGTCTTCACCTTCTTCGCCAGTCTTGTATGTTTTACGCTCCCGCATACGGGCAGCATCTCGTTCTTGGTCAAGACGCTCCAGACCTTTGCCGCCGAATCCAGACGCACTAGCCTTCTCTTTACCTGCCCTGACCTTCTCCAAGAAAGCATCGACCATCTTCTGCACAGGCTCGGGCACTGATTGCCCACTCTGCTTCAGTGCCTTGGCAATATCAACAGAGTAACGTTCCTGCTCTTCTGTCAAGAAGGTAACTGCCGTACCGGTATTTCCAGCTCGTCCAGTCCGCCCAGCGCGGTGCACGTAATCTTCAAGATGGTTGGGTGCATCGTAATTCACCACAAGTTTCAGCTGCTTCACGTCCAAACCACGGGCCGCGACTGAAGTAGCGATCAAGACTGGGAATATACCAGCTTTGAAATCTTCAATAGTCGAGTCACGATCAATCTGGTCTTTGCCGCCATGGATAGACATGCAAGGATAGCCCTTGCGCATCAACTCACGTAGAAGGCTATCGGCAGATTCTTGCCGTTCAACAAAGATCAATGCCCGTGCATCTTCGTTTTCGTCACTAGAATACAGGTTGCCTAGAATTTCAAGAAGTCGGACAAATTTCTTGTCTTCGTTGCGAACTTCCACAATTTGTGTGATCTCGGGCGCGACAACACTTCTACCGCCGACAATAATTTCCACAGGTTTTGACAAAGCCTTGCGAGCTAATGCCTCCATGTTACGAGGGAAAGTGGCAGAGAACAATACTGTTTGCTTATCAGGCCGAATGTTCGCCATGATCTTCATAACCTGGGGCTCGAAACCCATATCGAACATGCGATCAGCCTCGTCCAGAACAACATATGTGACCCTGCGCAAATTTGTGACTCTTCCAGCATTTGCTGCGAGAAGGTCAATCATGCGACCAGGTGTGCAGACAATAATTTCAGCACCGCGCTTCAGATCAGCGATTTGGTCTTTGATCGGTGCTCCGCCATACGCACAAACCGCACGCAAACCCAAAGCTTTGAGGAATGGTTTGCAGTCCTTATGAATCTGCGTTGCCAGTTCACGGGTCGGTGTCATAACGAGACCGACGGGGCCCTCCATGTTATCGAGTGGCCTTTGATCTTTGATATGACGAAACATCGGAATCAGGAATGCAATGGTCTTACCAGATCCGGTCTTTGCCACACCAATAACATCACGACCGGACATGATTGCCGGTATGGCTTGTGATTGAATCGAGGTGGGCGCAGTATAGCCAAGTCGATCAACGACGTCCAGGGTTTGCACTCCCAAACCGCATTGTGACCATTTCTGTACCGGCTTTGGAACCTCTACACCACGCACCTTGATTCCATCAAGCTCCAATCGCAGATTAGCAGCTTCTTCGTCAGACATTGCTGCCAGGTCAGAAGGCTCGGTGTAAAACTTTTTGCGGAAAGTCTCATATTCGACCTTTTTGTGGTCGACCGTCGGGATATCCTTCTTCTTCTTGGCTTTATTGGCAATGGCGAGGAAATCATCTGCGTCTCCATCCCCAACTGCGGTCATATCGACTTCGTTCTCGTCACCGAACATTGCCTCGGGCTGTTGAGCTTTCGCTTTGGCAAATGTAGCACCAACCTTTTTCTTGGGGGGTGCAGTGTCTGCTAGTTCAGACATAAAGGCGTCCAAAGGATCGACATCTTCCTCTTGCTGAGCGTCAACATCCATCTGATCAGACGTCTGCTGATTCGTTGCATCGGCCATCTGAACATCGCCGTTGGTACGACCCTCGTTTTGTAGTCGTTCTTCTCTTCTCTCTGCGGCAGCTCGTGCGGCGGCTGCGTTTTCTTCTTCAGTCCCGCCATCGTGCATATCTACATCATCGTCATCCTCTGCAGGTTCATCCACGGTTTTCTCATCCTCCTTAGTGTCTTCCAATGGCGGTGTCGGTAGCTTTTCGAGTTTGCGCCGAGTAGATTCCTCTTCACCGAAACCTAGGGTCTTAGTTGCGGACGCCTTCTCGTTATCTGCGACTTGCTTGCTCCCCAAACCAAAACCACCGACGTTTCCTTTCGCTTTTAAGGAAGCTGCAATTATTGAGTTAGTCTTGGTATTCCAGGAAGGAGCAGGGCGATACATACACGAAACCTTACTTGTAGGAGCAGGAGGTTTGTTAGCACTAACCTGTGTGTTTGTAGGAGGAAGGGTAGTAGATGTCTTAGCGGAGGCCGGCACAGCAACATCATCTCCCAAAACCGATGACACGGCTGGAGCTGGTGCGGCACTTTTGGCAATGGCCTTTGGATCAAACTTCCCGGTATATGCGGTAGGAGTAGTAGCGTCACCGGGCGTCGCAGGAGACTGGGGAGAACCAACAGCAGGTGAAAGACCTGACTTTCTGTCAATTTCCTCCAACAGACTCCTTGCTCCACCAGCTGTTGCAGCTTCTCGCTGTTTGCGTTCCTTCTCCGCAGCCTGTTTTTGCTTCCATGCCTCAAGCTTGGCTAGTCTCTCGGCTCTCTTCTCGTCTTCTGTTGGGGCAGCGGGGACTGTCGGGGTTGCGGGTTTCGATGTCTACGGAAAGACAGTTAGAAGACTGCTATATGATGAAAGGTACCGGAAACTCACCTCGCGGGATCTGGGAGCAGAGTCTCTAGCCCGATCCCGGCTGTCATCCCGTCTAGACTTGTGCTTCAAGTCAGCAGAATCATCTGTCCGTCTCCGAGCCCTGTCGCGGGAGTCATCTCGCCTGCTTCGATAATCTCTATCGCGGCTTCTTCGACGGTAATCCCGATCATCATCACGGTCTCTAGATCGACGGCGATCGCGCGAACGGTCTCTGCGACTGGGTCTATAGCTATCTTCGTCACGGTAATCGGGGCGTCTGTCTATCGAGCGATCGCGCCTACGATATGAGTCACGGTCACGGTCACGTTCACGTTCACGATAACGCTTCTAAACACAACCGACATTAGATGACTGATCGAGAGTACTTGGATAATTAAATGACATACCTCCGGGCTGCGAGACCTTCGGTAACTCCGTGCATCATCTCTCCTACTCCTCTCATAGCGATCATCATCTCTGCGACTTCGTCTGGATGAAGAATACGTGCTGCCTACAGGTGATGGTGAGCGAGTATCCCCGTGGCGAGCCATTGTTGCAGGCCAGCGATGAGTGAGTATTACTGAAGCTCAAAGAATTCGTGTACGCGATTTGTTTTTTTCTTTTTTCTTTTTTTTTAGAGTACTATAAAGCAGAAAGTTACCCTTGCATTAGCAGCAATGCTCCGTTGGCATATAAATCAAGTGTGGTGTAGTGTAAAGAAAGACGGTGGCGAGGTTGTGAAGCGGCTTCCAAGGCGCAGGAGATGCGGTTTCTCCAGTTATTCTTTTTTCTCAGTTGTCACTGTACCTTATCCGCAACCCAAAAAGGGCCCAACATTATCTATCACGTGAACTGCCATTCCGCACGATAGGGTCACGTGTGTGTGTATCATTCCCGTTTTAGGTTTACTCCAAACGGTCAGTGACGCGACCCCAACCTCCCGGATTCGTTCAGAGCTCCTGTGGCCAAGCTCTAGAAGCAGACGCTACTATTTTCTGACAGGGCCGAGCTTCGGTGGTTTATACCTTTTTAGCTGTTTTTCTATCCTTTGTGATTCTTCTTTGCACAGAGGCCCTTTACTCCATTGTTTACCATCATGTCTTTGAACCTAGCGCGCCGGGGTCTAGGTGCCCTGCGGGGTTTACAGCTCAGCGATGCTTTCTCTCGTCCTGTCCGTGTGGCCATTGCCCAAACCCATGTCCGGCGCATCTGCTTGTCTACTTTTAACCAATCTCTCCGCCCAATTTCCAGGGCCCGTCAATACCCAGGCTTTTTGTCGCAACGGCTAGTGAAGGCCTACGCAACTTCTAGCGATGAGAAAAGCGCCAAGAAAAAAACTACCAAGACTGGTAAAACCAAGTCTTCTACTAAATCCGTGAAGAAGACAAAGCCTAAGGCGAAACCGAAACCGACACCGAAGCGGTCTGGAAGAAAGCCTGCGACCGAGAAGCAGAAAGAGGCTGCGAAGGCTGCGAAGACCAGACAATCCCTCAAGGATCTCAAAGCGACTGCCCTTGAGCCGCCGAAGAGACTTGCTGAGCGTGTTTGGAACTTGGCTGTCTCAAGCAAGCTGCCAGAAGCTCAGAAAGTCCACAAGACCCAAATGGAAGCATTCAAGGGTGCCACGGACCTTGCCAAGTTGATCAGTGAGGAGGAGCGAGAGGTTCGTTACGTGGTTTCCAATGCGCATGACAGACACGGTCGCTGACTATACTTGATAGCAATTTGCTAAGCAGGCCGAGGCGAACCGGGCAACCAACGAGGCTGAATACGAGAAATGGATCAAATCGCACACCCCCCTTCAGATCAAGGAAGCAAACCAGGCTCGGGCCAGGCTCACCAAGATTACCAACAAGAAATATTTCGCTCTCCGTGACGATCGCCTTGTTAAGCGGCCTACTCCTGCCTACATGATCTTCTACATCGAACGAGTCGAGCAGGGTGATTTCAAGCATATGCAGGTCAAAGACATCTCCGCGCGGGTCTCGGAAGAATGGAAGGGCCTGACCGACTCCGAGAGACAGGTAGGATTTATTGCCATTCTTTATTTGCACAAGACTAACGCGACTATAGAAATATATCCAACTTCAGAACGAAGAGAAAGAGCGCTATCACCGGGAATACCGGGAGGTATACGGCGAGGAGCCTGCTTCTTCTCCGGAACCTGAGTCGAAGACCCTGTAGAGTAAGGTTGAGGACGTTCTCTTCATGAAATCAGTAGCGATGTTTCATTTAGTAAATGACTAGGTAAATGGGAATTGATTATTTGCGGGTATCAGATGGGTTTGCCTTTCTCTTACGGTGATATTGACTGCGTCTGCTAGTCCACTGTGCTTGCTTCAATCAACTTATCATTCATGATTCAAGTAAGGTTCTGGGTGTTTGTTACAGTTCCAAATATGCCATGAATTGCGGTAATTTCCGATCAGTAATTGCTTTCCACAGCATATTTTTTGTGCTCAAACCCGACCGTGGTCACTTTGATCATGGAGACCCTCGCAAGTAGCATGGTGACCACTCAAGCAGTGTGAATGCAAGAATGTTGTACAGGTAAGACCGTTCCTGGTGCAGTATAGAATTCGCATATGCAGGGACAGACTGGACTACTGATTGCGATCACTTGCATTTGTCATTCTATCCAGGCGGTGACACAACATACTCCCTACCACTGTAGCAGATCGCATGACAATATTGGACATGGTCTCAGTGTTGATGTCACTGTTGATTTTCAGAATAAATCTCCATTCATGATGATTATGAGATTTAAGAAATTTGGCACCTGGGTGCAATGTGGGTACTGGTACCGTTGAATTAGTGTGCTTCAAGTTTAGAAATACACTGCGAGGAGTACATACTAGTAGTCATAGTTGAGAATAGTATGAGAGAGTACTATTATTTATCAAGACATTTTCTACAAGGATATTGTAGCGATGTGGGTAATGAGGGGTTTGATATGTGTTAATCTATCAGAAACAGGTATTACAAGCATTACTCTGTGAGTCATAGCTGCATTGCACGAATTGTGTACAGTATACTCCATATGTCCGTGAGTCACTTGGAGTATACACCAAAAAGACCCCGCCAAGAGGCTGGGAAGCACCTTCCCTAAAACGGAGAAAAACAACCATTTCCAGTGATTTCACCGATTCCCCCGACTCCGACTAAGGCACCAATCTACTGACTCAGTTAGCGCAGAGGAATGCCTGAAACATTGGATGGACCGTGGGATGAAAATCTCAATCAATGTGGTTTAGAAGCGGAGTCAGCGACCATACCAAAGCGCAAGCCTGCAGCAGAGCTTGCCAACTGTCACGACAAAAAGAAGCAAAGATAATCCATTGTGCTTCAGAACCGGCTATCCCTATAATAATAGCAGTCATGGGGCAACGTAAGACGAAAATGAAGGCATGGCTCCATCACCTATGTGGGTTCTTATAGGCTGGCGGGGGATCTTTGCCTTCGATGCGGTGAAGAAATCCGATAAGCAAGTCCAGAAACTTCCCTACATGAAGTTAGAATGTTCTTCACTTTCTCCTTACCCGAGAATTCTGCAGTTGTTGGAAGAACGGAAGGAAATTTATCTTATCATGCTGCCCGAAGGGTTCTCCATAATGGTGCAGTGGGCTTCATTTAATGATATAGTATAATATCTTCTATATGGCGGAGTCTGGATTGTTTATCTAGGTCTCTGGTTAACTTGCCTGGCCTGAGTCATGGAATTAATAGAGAGTGCCCTAGAAAGGTGCTTAAGATTTCAAACCGCCATTGGCCTTTTTCTTTGCAGTTGTTGATGTATATTGAAGTCATCTGGAATGTGAATAACCGCCCCTCACTTGAAATGCGTCATTGTAATTAAATCAAATACCTAACAGGAATATTGTTTATTTTGCTACTGCATCAGGTAATTTTGGGTCGTAGGTCTGAACTCGACTTGAACCATGGAACCATACAGTTTTTTTACTGTAATCTCGTTCGGAAAACTAAGAACCTCGTTGTGTTTCCCTTGGGAACCCCACTTTAATGAACAACAAACGCTCTATCCGATGATATACAGGTGTTATGCAACGAGGGTGACTCGATCTGCTAACCTACATAATCCAGTAACCATTCAGGCATCAGAAGACACATATAAACCTAATCTAGATCGCTCCGGGGGGTGTCAGTGCTTTCACTTCCATTTGCTGACCGTCTCCCACCATCTTTTAAAGAAGGAGGGGTGGAATCTTTATCGATAGGACTATCTGTCTGCGCTTGCAATCATTGCGCGCAACCCCATCGCTTGTGTAAGTGGCTTGTGCCTGCGTGACTTCTCACCTTACATTCATTTCGTCCAATATTGGTGGTTTATTACTGAAAAATAATTGCTAATTTTAATGCACCCAGTTTAAGCCGGAGACCAGTCGGCATGGTCCTTCTTACCACATTTTCTCGGTTTGTTTGGTTCTGATTCCCCAGCCACTGTTTTACCGTTCCAAAGATACTCTTTTTGCATAACCCATAATTTTTTTGTACTACCCAAGTTAATCCGCAGCAAAAGCAATCACGTTTTTTTCTTTCTTTTTCTTCTTCTGCCGTTGATAGGGTAAGAAGAAAGCATGAAATTAAAAAGTTAATTTTTTTTTTTTCTTCGTCTCCTCGTTTACGCGACCGCTGACATCTTCCAATGTATGTATCATATTAGTTCACATTCCTAATTATCCGTCGCATTCCAGACCGTCCAATCCTATTTGTTATCTAGGGGATCTTCAAAAGCATTGCTTTGATCTCCTTTCCTCCTTTCCCACCGCCCTATGTTCTAGGGTTTTATGACTTCTTTTTGTATCCCTACCTCTCCCTACGAAGCCTTTCCGTGTTTCCTATATTACCCGGTAACTCTTCTCATCCAATGTTCCATGTTTAGCGAAAATTCCACGCTTTTTATCGCATATTCAAGCGGTACGCACCGTTGACTGCCCCTCGTGTGGCTTGATTCAGTGTTTAGAATTGTTTACTTTGTTGTTGCTTTCTTAGTATCTTCAACAGCTTTTTGCAAATCACGCTACGCTATACCCCGTCGATTGGGCTTTGAATTTTATACAAGAAAAATTATCTTTTGCAACAATTGACGCTAGTCGTGGCCGATATCCATGCGTTTCACATAGTCGCATCCCCCGCAACTACCGATCCTTTCCCCAGCATGGAATGTATATGTATAGATCAATACGATGGATCCGACTTTAGGAAGGGGATTGTTTCGCTCTTCCAGTACCACTTAGCTGGGGATATACGGATGGATAAATATCATGAGACGTCGAAAATAGCTAGTCACAATGGCCGACTCAACAAAGCGGCTATCGCGTTCGAACTCGAACTCTATACCTCAACTCCCCAACCCTATGGTCACCCGCCACCATCATATGACGATGCAATCAGAGACCTCCCCCCAGATTACTCTACGGCCTCCCCGCTAGCTCAACGAAGAGATTTAATACACAAGTCCGCACCTGTCAGAACGGCGGAGCATTGCAGAACCCGGTCTTCTCCCCGCCACATTGATTTTGAAACACCCTTCGGGGTTCGAGAACATGTGGCAAAGAAAAAAACCAATAAGAAGAAGGCGCCACAGCAAAACCCGTCACCTCCGCCTAATGATGATGGCGATAAAAAAGAGCCACCCGAAGAGGGACAAGGCGGTGGTGACGCTGGGAACAGTGGTGGCGGTTCGGGGGATGGAAATGGAGACAACGGCGGCAATGGCGGTGACGGTGGAGGCGAAGAAAACTGGGATGATGATTGGGGTACCGCCGGTAACAAGAAAAAGGACAAAAAGAAGAAGAAAGAAGAGGAAGAACTAAAGAAGAAAGAGGAAGAGGAAAGGCTGGCGAAACAAGAGGAGGAACGAAAGGCCAAGGAAGATGAGAAAGCTGCAGAAGCAGCAGCGGCTAACAACCTGAGCTGGGCAGATGATGGCGGGGGCGACGATTCATGGGCTGGTTTCGGTGCTGTAGGAAAAAAGAGCAAGAACAAAAAGGGAAAGGTACGTGAATTAGTGTTCTCTGTGACGGCAATCTTTTAACTATTATGTTGTGTAGGATGCTGCTTTGGTCGATACCGATTCACCTTCAGAGCCACCATCAAGCTCGTTCCAGGATGTTAACCTGAACGACGGTGCGCCTAAGCTGGATTTGGGTTTGTATTCACCTGGTGGTAAGCCTACCGCTGGCAGGTTTGGCCTAGGAGGCTGGGATAAGACTTGGAATTCAAGTTCGAAATGGGGCTTAGATTCCCTCAGTGGCTTAAAGGACGACAGACCGAAGAATGAAAACCCCTGGTCTCTTGCTCCAGCTGATCCTCTCAATTCTTCAGTTGGGTTTGGCTTTGGGTTTGGCGCTCCTCCAGCAACGAATAACGGCGGGTTTGAAGCTGAAGCTAAGAAGCCCGAAGACGACGGTTGGGGCTTCACAGGGAGTAAGAAGGACAAAAAGAACAGCAAAGGCTTAGTCGAAGACCTTCTGAAAGGTTCCGAGCCAGAAACAACTGGGGAGGTGGCTGATGACGATAACTGGGGCTGGGGTAACCAGGCTGGTAAAAAAGACAAGAAGAAGGCATTTGCCGGGGATGATCCAGCATCTCCACAGCCGTCTGCAGCAGCGCCATCGGAGGGCAGTTGGATAAGTGGCTGGAACTTTCTCGGTAAAAAGAACAACAAGAAGAATGAGGAGCCCCCGGCTGCACCAGAATCCCCAGCGGAGCCAATTCCAGAGGAGAAGAAAGAAGAGGACGATTGGTCAGCTTGGAATGTACCCACTAAAGAAAAAAAGAAAAAGGGTAAAACGGCACTGGAGCCCGAGCACCTGCCGGAACCAGAGCCAGCAAAAGACCTTGAGTCCGAACCTCAAGCGCCAGAAGCTGAATCCAAAACGGAGGCATTCGAGATGCCAGATGATCCTTTGTACAACAACTGGGACAGCCTGAATTCCAAGGACCGAAAGAAACGGGAGAGGTCATTGTTGAAGAAGGGCCTTCCGATCCCTGGCAAAGATTTTGAGTGGCCGCCGAAGCCAGCAGAGCCCGTCGAGGAACT